>JAIFTH010000109.1:0-58679 GCA_019968535.1 Fragariocoptes setiger | reverse complement strand
CACACACACACACACACACACACACACACACACACACACACACACACTATGGACAATGTCATTAGAGAGATACACTAAACTAAACTAAATTAAGTTAAGTGAAGCAATGAATTGAATGAAATAAAGAGAGAAAGAAAGAATGCTTTGTTTCAAGTTATCATGTACTACAGCCAAGCTTGAACTAAATTGAATCAAACTAAATGTGCAGTTACTAAACGT
Organism: Fragariocoptes setiger; assembly: GCA_019968535.1. NCBI lineage: Eukaryota > Metazoa > Arthropoda > Arachnida > Trombidiformes > Phytoptidae > Fragariocoptes > Fragariocoptes setiger. The sequence goes on along the minus strand of JAIFTH010000109.1, from coordinate 58,460 downwards.
TTGAATTCATTGAGTGCAACTGGACTTCCAATGGTGTCGAATAATCAAATAGTCAACTCACACCTAAGCTCAGCCAAGCGAAACAGCAACAACAACGACTACAACTAAAGAATGACCACACACACTAGAGAGTGTGCTTGTGCATTTGATAATGTAATAATGCAATAATGTTTGAGATTGTAATGAGAAACAAAGCTAAGGATGACTGACCTCTTCTTCTTTGTGTATTATTTTAAATATTGATATTGTACACATGGTAAGGCACGTGAACATTATTCGGTAGCCAAGTTCAGCTGAATACATGAGTAGACAGATCATTTTCAATAATCTGCATATCATTGATAGATATAGATGTTCTTTTTTTCTTCTTCACTTTGAAAGCTCTTTTTCTTTTTCAGTCTCGTTCAATTATACTCACGCTCGCGCAATGGCACGACTCATCAGGTAAGCCTGGAAAAAATATTGTCTAGTTAGACAGCCTGAAAGATCGCACGTAAAGATCAAGTTGGTTTGTTGTTCAAGAAAGCAAGCTATTGATGGCACTTCAGTAGTAAAATTGACAACTGTGTCATAACGTCAAGGCCACTTTGCAAAACAAAACCTTTTCTCTCTGTCCGTCTCTGTTCGCCAGACTGTTATAACGTACGACTTGACAATTGAAAAGTCAAGAGAAAAATTTTGCCACTGCAATCAGTGCCTCGAACAGTGAGCTACCTAACATGCACCATTCACTCGTAAATAGAGTCATTCACTTGTTGTCCATCCCTCTTTCTCTCTTACACACACATTCACTTGCTCATATTATTAGAGTAGCGCACACACTATCTTGAATTACTTTACTTTGACTATCTATCTCTCAGATTGTCGGTCGGTTTGTTCGTCCGATTGTCTATCTGTCCGTCCGTCCATCCGTTCGTCTGTCTGTCTGCTCATGTCAGTATGTCTAACCATCTCTGGGTATGTCCCAAGAGCAAACTCGTACGCATACAACTCGTTACATTAGTTCGAGTGTGCTCATGTTGAATTCTCATTCACATGCCAATTGTAATATTAATAATGATTGCCTCTTGAGATACAGCTCCCACTTGTAGCAGTTTATACCACTTGTATCAGAAATCCCGTTGTTTCTAATTTGTTTTGATTTCCAAATAGTATTCATTTTTCACTTTTAGCTTGGCTGAATTACGTTTAAACTTTCACGTCGTTGCTAGAGTGTCTACTATGAGATTGAGCTTGAGATCGAGAAAGAGAAAAATTTAAAATTCAAAGTGGAAGCTCAAAGTGAACTTGAACCTTAGACGCTTTGTCAATACTAAATACTCGAATATTAGCAGCGCCACGATCTGATCGAGTTATTCACCTTCACTGAGTCCTTACACACACACACACACACACACACTGACATTACATTACACATTGAATTGAATTTATACTTGAGCTTTATGTCATCATGAGCGAACACAATGCACCGATTGGGCTCATTTTTCTTTTAAATATTATTATTCTATTCTGTCATGACACACAGACTACAACAGCAATACAATTGAATGTCATTGTTGTTGCTGTTTTCGTGCGCTCATTGGCTGCTCGAGTTACAAGTGTGGGCGTTAGCCCCTCATTCTATCATTCTCATTGTGTGCCGATCACAATGCTATATTGTCTTTGAACATAGAGAAAACATTAATGAGATAAACTGACGAACATAATTGCGAATGAACAGAAGAACAAACGAACGAACCTCTCGAGATTGAGGCTAATGAAATTTTAGAGCACTCTCATTCTCTTGACCTTTACCTTGTTGTGCTGTTGTCTTGTTGTCCAACAAGTAGTCCACAGTTCATTTGACGAAATTTGTGCCAATCGACATGTGTTTATATAGACACGTAGCACACACACACACACACACACACACACACACTCTGCTTACATTTTGATATCAATGGTTTATTGGAAAAGAAATAGTTGCAACACAATTGACAGCGATCAATGTGTTGCACAATCGACCCATTAAACCGATTTTCAGGAGCTCACTGGATTTGGACAGGCTATAATTAAACTTTAACTGTTGTTCGCAAGAATTTAAAACTAATGCCTTTCTATATCGCTCTACCTTTTATTATCACATTATTACAATCACAAATGAAATAAAACATAATCAATCACAGGCGCCCAATTGGAGCACACAATTTGGTGCACGTTTACGAGCGCCAAACGGTGCCAAAATACATCACCAGCCACAAGCACAGCAGCAATCAAGCTCGAGCTCAAACTCAAACAACTTTGTCTCGGCCGATCAAACAATTGCTGCTAATAATAACAATGATATGAATAATCAGGATAATAGCAGAGCTAATACCAATAATGGCTTTGACGACAATAATTCCAACAACATTAACACCCTCAATGACAATGGGCCATCAATTGAAGAGCTCATGATCGGTGCCATGATGAATATTGCCACCGACGACACAATCAATGCGCATATTCATTTGATGGATTATGGCGACGATAGGCAGCGTTCACTCTTGAAGGCCGATCATCGAATGGGTGTCAATCAACGAGCTGACTCTGGCCTTGCTCACAATCATTTTGTCGATGCTTCCGTCAACAGGTGAGTTTAATTTTAATGATGATACAATCAATGATTAATCTCTGATTAATTTTTTTTCAATCAATCGAGCACGTCGATTTAGTCGTCGATTAATGAAAAAAATCGCTCGATCTTGCTGAATTATCAAGCTGAAATTATTACTGTTAAATGATTGACTATCAATCCATACGGACACGCAAATATTAGCAGATATTTCGCAATGAACAACGATTTAAGGCTCACGACGCACTAAATCACATAAGACACACAAAATTGAAAATACAAACATGATGATGATTGACTGAGGGTTGTTTATTGGCCTTGTATGACAACTTTACATTGATTATCAATAAGCCGATGTGAGGATAGTTAGAGTGAAAATCATCATGTTTGAGTGAAAATTATCTACAAAGTCAAGCACTTAATGTACAAGCATCAGCACTTAATGATTGTGACGCAAAATGATAGAAAAGGGAAGTGAAAAGAGAATTGTTCTTTCTTGGTGTACTTATGAAGTGTGAACTTACGAGTGTTGAGTCTCGTGCGAGTTGAGCCATCGAGTCTCGCAAGTGATTACAATATAAACCATTGTTGTTGTTGGTGCTGTTGTAATGATCTATTGAGAGAACTGTTGCAATCTACTTTTCTACCGTTTATTGCATTGGATAATATTGGCAATGTAATTAACAACATTGAGTCAATAGATGAGCATTGCCAGTTAGAAAATGTTTGTGAGTGTGTATTACCAATAAGCTTAATGCATTGATAATGAAGCAAAGGATGAGCACCTAACTCTGTCTCATCATTTGCTGGATAGCCGCCTCTAAGTCATTGGCCGTTCGTCTCGCTCGATAACGACAACGACGACGACGACGACGTCGACGATGATGAGGGTGAGAATATCGTTGTCGTGTACCTGATTCTCGCTAATTCTCACATACTCACTCTTACAAGATTACATACGGTATATTGTATTGAATTAGCGCTCACTAACTTTGCTTATGTCTTGTGTGCTTAGTGCTGAACTTTGTGTGCAATACACGCACATGAGCTCAAATCTATCGGTTCGTATCGTATCTTATCGTATTGGATTGGATTGGATTGGATTGGTCGGATGTGAACAATTCGAGCACACAGAGAGCTCAGAGAAAGTTGAGAGAAATGCAGTAAAGTGCAAGAATAGATAGAAGAAAAGGAGCATGAGAACGAGGCCAGTGGTCAGATATCAAACTACTACCGCTAATACTAGTTGTTTAAAGCTAGCGAAGAAGCGCCAGAATGAATCTCATTAACGCGGCAGTAAATTTTGCTTGCACGCATAACACACACGATAACAGCAACAACAAAAACAACATCTGTTTCTCGTTCACCTGTACTCGCTCACTGGTGACCAGTTGTTAATAATAATAATACGTAATGGTGAGAATTGTTTACATGCCACCAGCTTAGCTGTTGCTGTTGCTGCGAATGCTGTTGCTGAGAGTGCAAGCAACGACCATGCATCGGTTCGATATGGTCTTACTACCCGTTACTCGTTGCAAACTACTCTCACTTGTTTTGCCACAGTCACTACTCTCGCTTGTTGTTGTCCTTGTCTTTGTCGTTCTCAATTGTTTTGTAGCAAATGAAATGCATGAAACGTTGCTAGATTGCTTAAACTTAAACGCTTAAATGCTGTTAATCTTTACCGTCCGTCTATCGCTAGACTTTGTGTTAATTCTTGTTCTTGACAGAGTCGGTTCTTGTTAGAGCAGAAGAAGAAGCGAAAGTTCACGCAATAATTATGAGAATTACGAAAGAGATAGAAACAGAGAGAATGAAGGAACAGTGAAAAAAAGAACTTAGTCAAATGAAGACGAATAGTTTTAATGCAATCGTGATCCATGGTCGTCGTGGTCATCGTCATCGTCATCGTCATCGTCCGCATTGGCATCAGCGTCGGCGGACATCGTGACCGGTGCTGCTTAACTTATGCTTCATTTTATTTTATCACCAACACTTGTTATTCTATGTTGTTCTTCCACATAAAACACTTCTCGTTGTTCTCGCTGTTGTTGTTGTTGCCGTTATTATTGTTGTTGATGTTGTCCTTCTTGCACATTCTAAGCCATCTCATTTCGTGAGTTCCAATCTTCCGTTCTTGGTTCGTAGGTAGCGCTCGTTGCAAAGGAATTCGCTATCATCTCGACGTTGGAATTTGAACGTTGGACGTTCAACGTCAAACGCCAGAAAAGAAGTTACCTGCGCACACACTAACATTCACACTATCTGAACATTAAACTTAAGTTCTAAGCAAGCAAGAAGGCAGCTGTGAAAGATATACCGCATGCCCTGTTGTCAATCACAGCAACAACATAATAACCGAGACAGTAGCAAACAATGAGTGTGCGAATGACAAACTATTGCCAGAAATGGCGAGACATCTTTCTTCGTCGGCGTTGACGAACGGGCGCCACCGCCGATTTACTAACTGACTCTCATCGTCAGCAACTCTGAACTGCACTTGACTGCTGGCTCGAGACGTCAATCTTTCGAAAGTTTTTGCAGCTTGAGCAGGTGATTCTGGTTGAGCAGCAAGTGTCAGTTCAGTCGCGCTCGCAGCAAGACATTCTAGCAGCAAGATATTGTTAATTCTTTTTATATATAAATATACTCTCCCAGTCTCTACCTAACTAACTATCTCAATATCTATCTATGTAGCTCACTTTCTATCTATTCATTCATATAGATATTTGTTCGTTCGTTCGTTCAACTACACAATCAGTGACACTGACAGTGACAGCAGGAAGCATGGCAACAATATTTTCATCTTGTGATCGATGGTTTCACTAAATGCTACGCTCGCTATGTTCATTTCGATCGTTACATGCCATGCACTTGTTTATGATTATGATTATTTGTACGTATGTCGTCATGCAGAGAGAATTGTTTTTTTTCTTCAGCTATTGGACTTATTTTTTCTTCTGTCGGAGATCGTGATTAATTCATTCATCTAGTTTTTTTATTTTTTATTCTCTCGAGCAGCAAAAACTTTATTCTCTTAGCTAACATTAATCAAATCAAACTTTTGAAGTTTGATCAAGTTTGTGTCCAGAATGTGTTCGATGAATTCTGCATATGACTTGACAGAATGATGACTATTCACAAACCGAATCTTATCCAAAGAGCAATATAGCTTTTCTATATTCTCTCTTCTATGCACATACATTGGGACAATTTGCATACCATCATTTCCGGATCAATGGGTTCCTATTTATGAACAAACAGACAACAAAGACATCACAATGCTTGAAACGAATGTTTGCCAATGCTCTCAATCTATAAATATGCCCTTGATTTATAAATATATTTTAAATTGGTGTGCTAATAGAAAAAACGTGACTATGATAATTGCATTAATTGATTCATTTATTTGACTTGATTCGTTGAGATGGTAGGCTTCCCGAGAATGTGATTGAAATGTTGAGACAAATAAATAATAGTCTTTTTTTCGTTTAAATAAATAAATTGAGTGTAAATTAAATAAATTGCAACACTCAAAGCATTCAGGTGCTGATCACAAACGGCGTGAAACTGTGACAAACTGAAACAAAGCGACAAGTGACATTGTGATTAATCTGTCTGTTTTGATATAAAATAGTGTTCAGCATTATTTGCTTAATTGATGTGTAAATCCGTGAACAAAATCATATCATTTAATGATTGGAAGTGAATAAAGCCTCCTTCTACTGATATCAATATGCTGATACAATAATGCTGTATCTTGATATTTAGAATGAAAGAAGCCTGACGATTGCAAAGCTCGATCTGACTCGATCTTTGACGGGAGGCCTGAATTTCTTGCTTCCAATCAAACTGGACTGCCTTTTTCTTGCTGAGCAGACCTTGAGCGAGAATGAAAGAAAGCAAATTTTAGCATTAAAGCATGAATTTGAAATTTAAATTCATTGACTCGAACAGAGCATGTCGTGCAATCGATTTTGTCGCTTCTTTTTTCAATCTTTAATTGTTAGTTGTATTTTTTATCTCTAGTCGGTGTCACTCGGCACCTGCGTTTGTTGACGAACTGCATGCACTTGCAGTTAGCATTAGTATTAGCGTAACGTAACTAACACTAACTTTGAATACAAGTGAATTGATCAAATTGCGTCCACGAAATGCAAAATAAGATCACGATTGAATTGTCGATGTTCAATTTAAAACGGCCAACTGGCCGTTCGATAGGTATTTAGAGAAAAAGTTAACACTTTAACGACAGCAACAACAATGTACGAACTCTCAAGTCAGTTATAGACTAGTTGATTGAAAATGAAACTAAACGAATGCTACATTGAGTGAATGTTTACAATTGTGTCTCACCATTCAATATAATGATAATAATTGAGTGAGTGAATTTAGTTAGATTTGTTAACTTGGTTCAATCAATAAACGAACGATTGGCGAATCATTTCATCATTTTATTTGACCCGATTATGCACACAGACAGTCACACAAACCGAAATGCAAGTCGAATTGCCGAGTCTCTCTTACACACGTTGGACTCGTCTTCTCATTTATTTTTTAGCTTTTTGCTTTTCAGCTGACAAAAGTAATAAAGCGAACAGTTTGTCTGCTCTCGTTGCTAGTTTCATGCTATCGGCAATCGGCTAAGACGACAGACAGACTGACTGACAGTCTTAAATAATAAGAGATAGAGTTAGATTGCCAAATGATCGACTCGTTGCATAATTGATTGTGTGAGTCAAGCGCAAACACTTGCTACCGTCACGTCATGCATCTCATCCTCTCCACTTTATATTATGAGTGTTGCATGTAAGCCACCTGATTTTGTTGAGACTGTGTTAGAACGTCTCGTTGTGTCCTATTAAGCTCTCGGCAAATTGTAGTTGCGCAAATATTTGCTCAAATCTTCTCCTTCTTTTATATTGACTCATATTCAGTTACAACAAACACTCAACTTCAAAGCGACTTCAATATTCGTGTTGATGATGCTCTCTTTGTTAGTTAGTTAGCATTTGTTGATGTTGTTTTTTTATAATTCACGTCGACATGCTTGTTATTGTCTTCAAATCAATTGATTTCGACAATAAGTCGAATAGAATTAAACGACATCTAGAACAGAATTAGATTGTGAATTTCGACAATTCTAAATCTAGAACTGTTGCATGATAATCTTCATTCCTTTCGTCATACAATTACGTAAGAGCATTCGTTTCGACCCGAAGAGTATTCAAGCGACTTTCAGTCATATTAATGTTTAACAGTTTTGTAGAATCTATTGTCATCATGGATAATATGGCTTGAATTGTCTCTGTCATGATTGGATTGACTTTTGGATATGAATTTCACATTCAATACACATTCCATGGTTTTATTCCCGGTAATGTAAATGTAAATGATGCTGCTCAATGGTTCATCGATCGGGATAAGACAACGATCGAGTAGCTCCTAGCGCTCCTTTTGTAAGCTCCCATAATTCTTTGGTTTAAATTATCCATTTAGCAATAATTATTATTGCTAACGATAGTCATAACGACAATGGTAATTCCTTCTAGAGATAATCTCGGAAGATAAAGAAGTTTATTCGCGCTGATCGCTTAAACTTGGACTCATACTTCGAGATAATCTTCGACCGAATTGAACGCGCGAATTATATTCTGTGAGTGAGTGAGTGAGTGCATAAACAACGTGAATTGATTAGTTAGTGCCGGCACTCATAGTTGAGTAGCCGGCACTAAAATCGATCGCTAATATTTAGTACGATCGGTCATCGATGAATGAAAACTAGCTTGGTATTTCATTAGATAGATTGGTGTGGGCGCCGATGACATTAATGATTGGCCTGTTGACCATTGGGCTCTTCCATTCTGGCTTGCTTTCTGGCTGGTTTCGTTCAAAGTTTCGTCCCAATAATAATAAATATTAACTTTCTTAGCTTCCAAGCTGCTTAGCTTGTACTCGAGCATTGGCATGAACAGTTTATTTGTTTACCTATGCACAGCACAGCACAGCACAGGTAGCTTTGTGCCAAAGTTCCTTGCATACGTATTTATATGTATGTTGATGATGAAATGAATATTTTTTATTTTTTTTAATATGAACTTCGTTTGGTCAAACCTAACGAAACGTTAATTAGCGAAACATCAACATAAAAAGAAAGAACCTTTTTCGACAGCAACAATAACAAAAAAAAATATCAGAAGAAAAGCCAACGATTCATGAACATAGCTCAGTTTCTAGCTTGAGCATAACTAGCTTTCTATACTTCACTTATTGAATTCAAGTATACATTGAATTCGTTGATCTAAGTTGATTGGCAAAATTGCAATTGCTCAATTTGATGTGTGCCATCCGCAAATGGCGGTGATGGCGAATGGTCAGCGATTGCGGATGTACGCGTATTTGAGATGTTGCGAGTAAGTTGAATTCGATTCATGCTGAAGGCAAGCGAGAGTATTTTTACGAGTCTCTCGGATTGTCGTTTTATGTCGTTTCATATTCAATAGTGACAGTACTCACTGTCAGCAGTATACACTGCAGCTAAATGCCAGCTGACCAACAATGACGTAATCTTGTTAACTATCGTCACACAATAACCGGCGGCCAAATTTCAAATTTTCAATCAATCTCGACTATAAATCATTGGCTAACATTAACTTTTACTTTGTAAACCTCCTTTTCTCCTTCTCCTTCATTCATTCATTGAAATCATTCATTTATTGATTACATACGAAATCGATGTCCATTCAATAGACCCATTCATGATGCGCCGCGTCGTACACCTGTCGAGCACGAGCGACGACCTGTGAGTAGTGCGCCACGTGTTGCGCAAGCCGGCACCTCCGATGCGTTCTTGTGTCCGTCGCCCGACGGAATCTATGCCGATCCGTATACCGGTTGTCAAGCATACCATGTATGCCAAGCTGCCAGCAAAACCACATTCAAGTGTCCACTCGGTACGCTGTTCAACAATGCCATTTTAACCTGTGACTTTGCGCACAACGTCGATTGTGTTTCGTCACACCGTTTGATGTCGTCCGATCAATCGATTGATTCGACAACAGGCTCACAGGACGACAACAGTAACAACAACAATGATAACGATAGCAACGACGAAAGCGAAGCACCAACGAAACCACAAAGCAACAGATTTGCAGTCAATTTGCCACTGCGACAATCTACTGTGCAACACTCTGCTGCACCTGTTTCGCGCCAAAAACAACAACAACAACAGCAGCAGCAGCAGCAATTGAACAACGACAGACGTCACAATAGCGTGGTGACATTTACGTTGCCTGAAGAGCACAACAATAACAACAACAATGGTGATGAGCACAACCAAGAGCAACCAATAAACATCGATAGAGACGCCGATCGTAGCGATCATTTCAATCGCATAGCTGGTGGTCACAGCATTGCGGTGGATCACTCTGTTCGATCGGACAAGCTTATGCCTCAGGTGCTAGGATCGATCAGCACGCCTGTGGCGCCATCTATAGCACCACAGGCGCCTCATCAGCATCGAAACCTATTGTTGCAATCGAGCGTATTGCCGCCAATGGCACCGCCACCTGCTCCGTCTCCATCTCCATCAAATCACCAATTGTCGAACCATCAAAGTCAAAGTCGAATCAAACAGCAGTCAGTTCGACAGCCATCGCTGGTTGATTTGGGCGCCGAGGGACCCACGATTAGCGGTCCTGGAATGGTCGAAAGTGGAGCACTAATTCTGGTCAAGCATACCGACAGTAATAACAATAATAACGCCAACAAGAACAACAATAGACACAACAAACCACCATTAGGCATGGCATTAGCAGTGGACTCATCGGCAGTTGGCACACACGACTCAGTTGATTCCTTGATGTTTCCGCACGTTCAATCTATGCTTCGTGCCACCAACGAAGCTAATAATAATCACCAGCAACCAACTTCGACGCCAGCTTTGCGAAAAAAAAAGACACAATTCATCTCAAGCAGCAGTGGTTCAAGTTTCAATGGTGGCTCCTCCTCGATTGATAATAATAAGCCCAACAAACAAGTGACACAACAAGTATCTCCGTTAAGTCAACAACCAAGACAACAGCAGCAACAGCAACAGCAACCGAGGCGCGTGGTTACTCTCACAAAGCCACCTCAGCAAGTAGCAACAATTATTCAGAAGCAGCCACAACAGCAACCACGAGCGCAACAACCAAAACAACAACAACAGCAGCAGCCATCACAACAACCTATTACGCAGGCATGGACGTCCAGATCCCAAGCGTCGACATTCAATAGCAATAATAATAATAATAATAATAATCGAAAACCAACTCAACAGGAGCAACGATTTTTGACCAATCATGCTACTCTCGAGCAGACAGCTCCATCATTGCGGCCCTTAGTCACAACTGCCGACACCACTACTAGCACTGAAAGTGAACTCCCACACACAAGCAATGGACAAGGCTTAATTGAGCACTCAATAACAATCAATCACAACAACAATCACGAAGGCCATCACAACAGTAATAATAATCAGCAACCGGCAGCGAACAATTTCGTGCAACGTTCAGGATTCACACAACAGCAACAACAACAGCAGGAGCAACAACAATCACAACAGACACCTGCTCAAACTATCACTACTATCAACAGCAGACAACCACAGCAAGTATTCTCGCAATCGGGTGGCAGCCAAACCCCGTGGCGTGCCAGTGAGCCACTCCAATTGATTGCTCAATCGCCGCCAGATGTGAAACAATCCGTGGCGCTACGATCGTTCCTTGATGCCAGCCAGAATCCTCAGCATGATCCCAATGAGAATGTACAGCGTCAACAATTTAGGCAAAATACTGTTAGGCCACAACATAAGCAGCAGTCACATGCGGCTAGTAGCAACAACAACTTTCAGCAACAACCAGCAATCAATGCTGCTAATGCTGCTGCTCAAGGTGCCAATGCTGTAATTTATACTTCTTTCCAAGAGGCCGATGAGCCCTCGAATGCACCGACCAACATTGAGTATGGCTTCAAGGTGAATCATGTGTCGCCCAACAACCATCCATCGGCATTCGCTCAAAATCCGTCGTCGTCGATTGCCATAAAACCAGTTGTGAATCACCACGCAAGATTCACGTTGAGTCAACCTCAGAGTGTCATTTTGATTAACAATGACAACGGAGACGCAGAAGTAGCTGTCGCACCTCAAGACGCAAGAGCTGAGGTTCGTATAAGCAATCAAAAATCCAACGATTGGCTTGACAACGCCCCGTCCAACGGAGACGATATTTCAAGACTCTAAGAGAAACTATTGCACTTTCAATATTGCAACGTAAAGGACCAATTGATTATTTGATGAGCATTTTATATTCTTGTTCTTGTTTTCCTTTCACTTCGATTTTGACTGAGACTGATTTTGATTGTTTGCTTGTCACACACATCATCGAAGAGTCGCACACGAGTATTTGATATGAAAAGTGCCTATTGATAGGCTCGATATCCGTGTTAATTGTAAACAATTGTTTTTTAGTTGAAAGTAATAAAAACAGTGTACCAAATCACTTTTCATGGCTCACAAAATCATCACCGACTCACTCATTACTAGCTGAATACTCTCTGTGTGTTAATTGCATCAGCTCTGATCATCAAATCGAGATCAGATCACTTGTGGCGTGCGTGCTCTGTTGATGCAATTGTTGTCATGTTGTTGCAATGTGCAATTTGTACAAACTTTGGGGCAAATGTTGAGCGCACAAAAGTCGAAAGCCCACCCACCTGGATTCATGACGGCATGGCACACACACACACACACACACACAAATTTCATTTCAACTAATCGTTGCTATGCCCTCACTGGGTGTCATTGATCAGTGCAGAACTTTGATGATTGTGGTTGCTAAAAAAAATTCTGTATCAGTATCGATTGTGTCGTCGTTTATTGGTCAATATTTGTTGTAAGCACACATCCATAGAAACAAATACTTTCATAATTCACAGCAAGAATAAGATGCATAATTACACACCATACATGCGACGATCATGAAGCGAACCGATTTATTATTATTATTCACTCAAAGTCGTGCGTTGTTTCAGCATACAAAATTTCAGCTACCTCAAAATGAACCTGTTCTCGATTACAGCGCACCAGGCACGTCGCACCGGGCGGAACTTGAAACAGAGTTGGCCAAATTTCAGAGTCCGTTCGAAGTGCCCATCATCATTGATGGCAAGCCGTACAAATCAACGCGAGAACAATATCAGCGAATGCCATTCGAGTACACCAGGAATGTGGCCAAATTTTACCATGCAACACCTGCACAATTGAAAGAAGGCATTGAATGTGGTCTGGAACGACGCCAACAATGGGACTTGGCTCCATTGGCCGAGAAGCTAACCATTTTTGAGCGAGCTGCCGATTTAGTGTCAACGAAATATCGAGCACGATTGAATGCGGCCACAATGTTGGGCCAAGCGAAGAGTGCCGCACAAGCCGAGATTGACTCAGCGGCTGAATTGGCCGATTTTTGGCGCTTTAATGCACATTTCATGCGCACTCATGTTGCCTCATATCAGCCAATATCACGTGATCCTCGACGTGTCGTCAATTCGTTCCATGTGCGAGCCTTGGACGGTTTTGTGGCCGCCATAACACCATTCAATTTTACCGCCATCGGGGCGAACCTAGCATCGGCTCCGTTGTTGGCCGGCAATGTTGTCGTCTGGAAACCATCTGACACCGCAATCTTGTCCAATTATCTCGTCTATCAGGTGCTGCGTGAGGCCGGCCTGCCTGACGGTGTTCTAAATTTTGTGCCTGCCGACGGGCCTGAGTTCGGTGATGCAATCACATCACACGCACAACTTGGCGGCATCAATTTTACTGGCTCAGTGGCGACATTCTGCTCGTTGTGGACATCAGTGGGCGCTAACATCAAGCAGTACGACTCGTTCCCGCGCTTAATTGGCGAGTGCGGTGGGAAAAATTATCATTTCGTACATGAATCTGCATCGGCTCAATTGGTGCTCGCTAAAACCATCGAATCAGCGTTCGAATATTCGGGCCAAAAATGCTCGGCGTGCAGTCGACTGTATGTGCCACACAAAATGTGGACCGACGGTGGACTGCGCGATCAACTGGTTGAGGCCGTTTTGAATCGCCTGTACGTGGGACCGCCAACACATATTGAGCGAACATTCACGTCGGCCGTGATCGATGCCAAAGCATTCAAGCGCATTCGATCTTACATCGACTATGGCAAAGCCACTAAGTCGACTGTCAAATTATTGGCCGGTGGTACCAGCGACGACTCTATTGGTTATTACGTAATGCCCACTGTGTTTGAAACAAGCGATCCACACGACAGATTGATGCGGGAAGAAATATTCGGCCCAGTGCTAACTGTTTACGTGTATCGTGACGATCAAATGGAACAAACTATGGATTTCATTCTAAACACTACGCCGTATGCTTTGACTGGTTCGATTTTTGCCACCAACGATACATTCTTGAGATATGCAATTCAGCGCTTGAGAATGAGCGCTGGCAATCTGTACATCAATGACAAATCTACCGGTGCCATAGTGGGACAACAACCGTTCGGTGGGGCACGCCAATCGGGCACAAACGACAAAGCTGGAGGGCCCCATTATTTGTATCGATGGTGCAATCCACAGTTGATCAAAACTTCATATGCCGATTAATTCCGACCAAATACATCATTCATATGTTGCTCGTTATTCAAGTTTTAATTGAAATGAATTAGCTTTTCAATGGTAGCTCAGAGTTATTGCTCTCATAAACTCTCAAGGCATCATTGTGTAAATTTTACTTTTAATTTTAATTTCATCCCTCTTTGCCTGTCTGTTTGTCTATCTGGTTGTTGCATGACACTATCTTGACATTATTTGCTATGTTGAGTTGCATTGCGTTGCGTTATTTTGTGTTGAGACAACAAACAAAATCATCTATGTGTACGATTCAAACATTATTTTCAACCTAGCGATCGACCACGATTCGATTCGATGAATTCTATCACTTTTGACATGATTGGTTCATGTCGACACATGTGCTTGTGCCCGAGACCTTCGACATCGGCGGTGACAAACTTCACTTGGTCTTTGCCCAAGGCTTTCACTGCTTGTTTATATAGACCTTCGCCTAATTCGTACGGTATGATCCCGTCGTCTTTGGCGTGCATTATCATGATAGGAGTATCTTTGATGAGCTTGATCCGCTTGGCCGAATCAAAATGAAACTGGTCTGAGTTCATCAATGGATCGACAAAAAAATACTCAAAGTAAGGAACTAAATGGAACGGTCGACTGAACGGATGTCCACTGATGGCATTAGCTATTGTATCGAACGGTGCCTCTAAGACGAGACTAGACGGACGCTTTGAGGGATCAATTTCAGCCAACATCCTTGTTGAGATACCAGTGCCCAGAGAATGGCCCCAAACAGTTATGCGGGCGCGATGAACATGCTTTTGAGATAACAGCCAATTGTAAATAAATTTGGCGTCTTCGTTGAGACCCGTTGCGGTAACTAAAACGTCTGAGCTGTCAGCGTAGCCTCGATAATCGAATGTTATGACATGATAGTTGTATTTGTAAGCAAATTGCTTGTATAGCTCCATCCTATGTTTGCCGGCCCGTGATCCACCATTGCCATGATAGTATAATACGATATGAGCATCATCGGCGAATGCTTCTTCATCTTGTATTGTGGTACGATTCTGTTCAACTATGTGATGGCATCTTGATAGACTTTTCTCAGGTACGATATGCCAAACACCGTAGTTAATGTCATCGTTTTGTAATACTAATGTGCGGGTACATTTCAAGCCGACAAGCTCTGGTTGTGACAAATCGAGATACAACGGTAAATTTACAAAGTTCATAAACAACAGTGATCGTTGGATAAATGTTGAGTGCCGGAAGATGAATGGAGATGCAACATAGATCAGCGCCAGTAGTCCAAAAACCCAGCATAGTTTACGTGTAAGACGGCTGATCAAAGTCCCTTGAGTTGAAGTACGTTTTTTGGTCCCTAAAAAGTTATCACTGGATATTTGATAGTCGACACGATGTTGCCTATGCAGTGATTGTCTTCGTGTATTGACATTATTGTTTAGTTCGCCCGTAGCCCCGTGAAGATCTTCGCCGGATGATTCATGATCCGAAGAATCCGTGAAATGTGATCGACGCTTTCTCAAACTTGGTGATGACATGTTATTATTAAGATTCTTTCTAGTGGATGATTTGATAATATAATATTAAATTTATTAGAATGAGAGCGTTAAACTGTGACGTGGGAATCTTCAGAGACTAATGAGCCTCATCATGCGCACTAATATACTGTATTGTGCGATTGTGTTGAACTCTGGTGAAAATTTCCGAGACAACCTGAAGAAGCTAACACACACAGGCGTGTGTCACTCTGTAACACTGATTATTCACACTGTACCTGAGTTGCTCTAGGCCTACCTGTCAGCTGACTAGTATGCTGATCTTTTTGTGCTACAAGTTTTATCTTGTTAAGTCGGCGGCTAGCCTGTCTGTGTGAGGGTGTGTAATGTTAAAACAACACACAGATTCACATCAACCTTGAAACCATGACTACTGAATTTGTTCGTTAATCTTCAGCTGTTTGGTCTCGAGTCGGCAGTACGTTTGGTGCACCTGACGGATAGCCAATAACCCCTTAAACTTTACAGCTATAGCCTGACAAATGATATATAAATAAGTGAATAGTCTCTCGGTCATCACAATGTACACATCGATCTGAATGTATAATATCTTTCCGCACATAAACGTTAACTATGGAGTGTGCTCTGTGCTTGAGAACTCTTACCACGTCGATCACAATATATCTATCGTAGACTGTAAACAGTTTCAAATAGGATGCACTAGTAATAGATCAAAACTAATATATGGTATTGAATATCGCCCAAATCGATTGGTGGTCGATCGCTTTTTGTGGCTATTTGTCGTCTATTAGCCTGTGGAATTTATTCTTGTTATCATGATGATATTGTACGATTGGTGTTGCCGCAGCTGGAGGCAGAAACCCTGAGCTAATAGGCTATTGTGTGCCACTGGCGACCGATGGACCAAACCGATCGACCGTATGGTTTTTGGCCCAACACTTCATGTACCGCGTAAGTCGGTGAGCCACATGCAGTTGACTGTTGCTCAGTTGAAAAGGCCGATATTTTTATTTAATTAGACTCTCTTCCTTGATTGATTAATTATCAAAACGATATCGAGTTATAAGATACTTACCATTTGTTTATGAAAGAGGTCGCTAACACACCCTGGGGGTTCGCACATTGCAATACGAGATCTAAACTGAGCCCAAGTTCATTGTTACAATCTGTACTCTTGTACGTCAATTGCACGCGCGGAAAACCGACGAGTGTACACATTGTCGCAGCTAACAATGTACAGTCATGTGTTGAGAGAAAAGCTGCTTGTTTTGTTTTGTTTGTGCGTTTGTTGACGCCGTGATTCTGGTTTGCATGCTTTGCCAACTGATGATGAAATACCTTTTCTCAATAATTTATCACATAATATCTAGTATCAAATCATATTTTTTGATTCCACCATTATAATTATTAATATTTAGACGGCGTTGGCCCTAACGTCGCCAAACAACAATGAGCGTTTCCAGCAAAAACAACGACGATGGATCGCGAATCGTGTTACCCGTATTTGTATCGCCGATGTATTTATCCTTTGCATTGAACAAGAGAAAATCATACATCACAATATTCAACCCATATGAGAATGATGCTCAATTCAAAATTCTCACCACCAGCCCGCAAAGATTTGATTTAAATATTAGCAAAGGTAGTATAAAACCGTCGAGATGTATCGATATGTAAGTACACTGTTATGATATTCTCCAATGTACTCTTGTTGAAATTATCATATTGTTTATTGACCCTTATTGATTTATTTGCTAATGGCACTCCGAAACTCTCGATCTTATAGCTCTATTAGGCTATTACCTGACCACATTGACGATCTGCCCGAACCCGAGCTGGAACCTCAAACAATTGATAGCTTTCGCATAACATTACAAGTGGGCAATTTACGAGGCAATAAAGCCATACAAGTGTTATGGTGTGCTGATGCTGAGCATTTGGAAAACAGTGACAATACATTCTTACAACAAGACAATAGTGATAAGAAAACTCCACCTAGTACTGGATCCTCGTCGACGGTCTACAGAACAGCTTCAAAGTCAGCATTGGCGACAAATCGTAGTACAACAAGCTCATCTACAACGGTTAGCGCACCAATTCGCCCAAACAATCGAAATTTGCAAAACTCTCGCATGGGAACATTGAATGGGCCACGCGATCATTCAAATATCAATCTCGGTAAGTATCCAATAAAATTGTGGCGGCCGAAAATCTAATGATAAAGTTACTCATGAAGATTTCTAACAATTTACTCTCTTATGATTTCAAAAATCCCATAGTTTGCACTGTGTGCGCTCTTTTGTGTGTGTTGGTGCTATTCATGCCATTGTCTATCGATTACGGACTTTGTAGTCGAGCCATTAAAGCACCGACTGAGCTTGAAGACAACAGTTTACCTGAAGCAACTAGCTGGCTGGCTATGGCACAAAAGATGTTGGCTGTAAGTTACGAAATGAAAATTGGATGCTCTTTTGCCCTTGGATTGTTCACCTATAGACTCATATCAACTCTACCAGATTGATTGATTTTTTATTTTCAAATTAAATTGAAGAAGTTCAATAAACACACTTCACGACATTAAAGTCTCTCAAGTAACTCAAAATTTTCCGAGACTCAATCCATGTCTGTGGTGTCAGATGTCACCCATGAATATTATCGAATTGTGATAGGTTCCAAAAGAGAAATCGACCCATAATCAAGATAACGGCTGCTGATTGCTGACGGGAGGTCAATATTTGATTGTTGATCGCTCAATGTGCGGCATATGATTTCTGTAAACAATCGTCAGCACACAACAACGATCTCAAGCGTCTGATGGTAACGTGTGAACACTGCCATTGAATTATTCCAGTCTAAAGAGTCCGGTATGACAAGTCATGTAATTTGTTGACTTCAGATCAAATACAGAGAGACATTAATCGCATGTATCATGTATAAAGTGGTACAATCAAGAAATCAATCAGTTACGATGGAGCAAGAAGTTTTTGAATTCGATTCTGATTTGGATGAAGACATCAGTCAAGTTGTCGAGGAAAGCATGCAGAATACAGACGAATATAATTTCGACGATGAAAGTGAAGAGTTAGAGCATGAAATTCATAAAGCAATTGAAGATTATCTCAAAAAAGAAGTCTGACTCCACCGGGAGTAAAGTCAACAAAACCAAAGCTCGATTGTTAATTGTATTGAAGCTTTTCATATTGCTATGGATTTTTACATACTTTTTGTAAAATATTTTGTGACTATATTCAATTTGAACAGACTGATATGAGAGAGCCGTGGAATAAAATTCCACACATCGATCGATCTTATACGTCGTCTTTTGGTCGAATCTCTTGGCTCGAATCTCTGAGGCTAGAGCACCCATCAGACACCCTTAGATCTCTAAACACTTGGAGTTTTATGTTGTGAATCTAGAATGACAGCATTATAAAATACCTTTGACACTTGTTAGGCTCCGTTATGAGAGAGCAAATTTAATTTGATAATTTAGAAGAAAAGCTCGCATTTGGTTGGCTCTGAGTAATGGACTCATTAAGACAACAAGCAGCATACCACCAACCGAGTATTGTCAGTTAAGAGCTACCAGAATAAGCATTACGAACTTTGAACCAATCATTCTGTGTTATAATTTACAAATGTCACAGAGACAAATGTTAAGTATAAAAATAATTCTACTTATTGTCTGTGTTTCAATAGTTGTTTAGGTTAGCTAACATTCAAGACTTGAATAAAAATGTCAGCTTCTGTCTGGTAAGAATAGATTGCCAGAAATCATCTCTCATTATTATCGCGAAGAATATCGCCAGTAATAGATGATTCTGAATAATAAACAGTTGACGCCAGATTTTTTGCTAAAACAATTGGAAAACCATGAAGGATAACGCTGGTCGAATGATTATTTTTTGACCTCAGCAATACTCATATGCCTATTTTCAAAGCCAGTTCATTCACATTTGTCATGTGATCCCAACACCGAGCGTCTGATTTTATTTCCACACGACAATCTGAATGATGACTTATGCAATCAAGATTGTGTTAAAGAAGAGTATAGATCAGGCAAAAGTATTGACAAAAAAGCCAAATGCTGTTGCAAGTTACACCGAAGAGAAAGACTCGGCAGTGACCAGAACGAAGAGGCCGGATGTCCGGCAATGCGGTGATGCACGGCAAAAAATTTCTCATATCTTTGTTAAGCAATAGCTTCTGCCCCAATATTTGCAATGCCAAAGGCTATCGATTAAACACTGCAAGCAAACACAGAGCTTACTGTTGTTGCATAGATTGAACCTACTACTTGATCACTAATTGATATTGGTAGAGTGATGATTGTGTCTAATTTATATGCGCATGATGAATGATATTGAAATCAATTGAGGCACGCATTAATATTCTACCCGTCTGTTGTTCATCAACATAAAGAGGTGGTCCATCATTGAAAAAACCACAACAACATTTTTTAATGAAAATGAGATCGATGTGTGTAGAACTAAGTTTATAATGTGAATGGTTTATTTACAATGAATTGGTCTTAAATTGAATTGACAATTGTGATTCACAATGTACTAAGTCTTAGAATGTGTCGGGTGTTGTTGTTGTTGCAGTTGAATGTGAGAGTGTGGTGTGAAACAAGTGTCTGTGTGTGTGACAATACAAACTTTTTTTATTTGAGATATTTCTTGATAATAATTTACACTAATAATAATAATAATGACATGCTTCTCGTTGGTTATCAAACAATGATTGAGCAAACCAATCAAGTTATGTGCTACGTTCACGTGAGTCTCTCGAGACTTAGAAATATCAAAATCGGTAAAGCAACGAGGATACTTCCATCAGTTGATCAGATTCATTCAATCGTGATCTATCGTGTCGAAGGTTTGTTAAATTATTAAGAAGTTGTTGGTGTTGCGGTCGGTGTTGTTGAGTCATGAAGTTTCGTGGGCGAATGGTCGCCCAAATCGATTGACAATTGTTTTTTTGTGGTTATTTGTCGTCTAGTAGCTTGTGGCGCTGATTGTTGTTGTGGTGATGGTGCAACTGGTGTTGCTGGCGATTCAGTCGCTGGTACCGCCACTGAAATACTGGACTGTTGTGTGCCACTGGGGACTAATAGCTGAGGATCGACACAATCGTCAGCAACATTGGTGCTAGTGTTAATGTTGATATTGGTGGCGGTGGCGGTGGCGGTGGTGGTGTTGATGGCACTGGTCATGGCCAATTTTCTCATTTTCCTAATCACAGCTGTCGCATTGTACGCTTGTTTCCATTTGCTTTTGGCGAAATTTTTCTTCAATTGCTCACTAACGGAATGATAAATGTCTTTGTCGCTGGCTTCGTTGCCTGAGATCCACGGATGATCGAGCGCCTGCTTACAGGTGAACCGTTTGTTCGGATTGACACAGATCAAGTGTGTGATGAAATCTTTGGCCGCGTCGCTAATGTTGTCCCAATAAGGCGATTCGAATTCGAAATCTCCCTTCATGATTTGTGCAAACAAATTCTCATCGATGCCTTCGTCGTCATAGAACGGCGGATAGCCGCACAACAGAATGTATGCAATCACACCGATGGACCAGACATCGACCGCTTTGCCGTACGGTTTTTGAGCCAACACTTCGGGTGCTACGTAGCCCGGTGTGCCGCACGCAGTTGACTATTGACGACGTTGAACAGTGTGAAAGAACGAAGAGAGTTTATTTCACTTAGATTCTTTTCTCTTCTTGATTAGATTAGAGTCACAACGATTAATGGAGGATTATAGACACTTACCATAACGCCGCCATCTTCGCAACGTGACAATCCGAAATCACTGATCATGATATTGGAATCATCGTCCGGACTGAAATAGAGCAAATTCTCTGGCTTCAGATCGCGATGTACAACACCTTGTGAGTGCATGTAATCGACAGCCTCGAGAATTTGTTTGATTAAATTGGAAGCATCTTTCTCGGTGTAGTTACCTTTTTCAACAATCCGATCGAACAATTCGCCGCCTGAAATACTGTATTGTTATAATTGAAGGTGTTGTTGTTGATTAGTACTTCTACTACTGTTGTGATCAAGCAGGCTCATTTATAACAGCTTTGTTTTAGTACAAAGCGATACAATAACAACAAACAACGAGCATTAGGCTCAATTGAGCTTGAACGCTGGCTTCAATTTAGCGGCCAAAGTTGCTCAATATTAGTCGCAACTTTAATGCCTGTGGCTTAAATCTCTCTTCGGTGGCTTTACTCGTTGATAGTTTAAGCCAAAGTATTGGCACCCAGCGTTGCCATGGGTCAGGTGTATATGTCAGATGTCAGGTGTCGGGTATCAGGTATCAGGCATCTGGCATCAACACGTGTAGAAATTTTAATTCTCTTTGACCTCGCTTTCTTCTCATCTCATCGCTTCGAGGTTCTTTGGCACAGAAGCTTGTGGCTATGAGCATGGTTCTCAAGCATAATAAATCAGTCAGTGAGTGTACTTACAGTTGCATGACCAGATACACAGTGGTTCGGTCATCGTAAATGTCGAGCAGCTGGACGATGTTTTTGTGCTTGAGCCTGTTGTTTGTTGTTCGTCGTCGTTGCAACAGCAAAGGCAATGGCAATAACAATGGCACAAGAGTGTGTGCAAGAGCGAGAGCGAGAGCAATAGCAATCGTAATTGCGTCAGACAACCAGTCAGTCAGCCGAGCCGAACCGAGGCAAGGTGAGGTGAGATGAGGCAAAGTTGTGTAAAGTAATAAGGTGGAGTTGAGGTGAGCCAAACATGTGAGGTGAGTTGTATTCAGGATCCGTGCGTTCGTTAGTCAAATTGATGATGTCAGGTGGTGTAGTGTGCAACGCAATGTTACGTAACATACCGTGTAAGTACGTGTACATGCACACGTGTAAGTGGAGGAAAAAATACACGCAAACATCAGCAGGAATTGCCAACCAGTCAGCCGATCATTGGGAAGTGCGATTGAGATTGAAGATTGTGTAAGGGAATGAAAGAAAGAGAATAAGGGGGCAGAAAAAAACAAAGGGTCAGTGTTTGTTTATTTGTTGTTGACGACAAATTTAACGTTACGTCATGTTGTGTCACGTTACGTTATGCTACGTTGAACCGTCAAAAGAGAGAAAGAAAGAAGAGTAATTGAATAAAGGAATGCAGCGCGAAATCATATTGTTTTTAATCAATCAAATTGTTGTTTTCTTGATTTGAAGTTCTAACGACAACAATGAATTGTCAGTGTTTTGGCTGCTTAAATGAAAAAATAATACGAGAAAATAAAAGCACGACATCAACATTGAAATATCGGAGCTATCAAAGAAGGGGGTGGGGGCAACAATTGAATATTGTTGTTGTATTATCTCGCTGCCTCTTTGCTGTTTGTCTATTTGTTGGTTCGTGCGTTCGTTCGTTTGACTGTTTGTCAGTTTGTTGTGGTTCCAGAAAAAATAATGGTATCTTTGTCGTTCATCTCCATCTCGTTCTTTTTCGTTTGTCTCTCGTTTAGATGCAAACGAACGAAAAAACTAGACTAAAACTGAGAGTGAAACAACATTATGCCGTCACACTTGTATGCTTGTTTGCTAGCCATCATAGCCTCACTTTCGGAGCAGTGCACATAATACGCGGACCTATGTAGTGATAGTCATAACTTACGTCACTAGCTACGCGAAAGTTGTTGTGCAAGAGTTATTTCATCACACAAACAAAACAACACACAACAATAAAGAATTTTCCATTGAGGCCTAAACTTTGAACGTAGCGAAACAAAACGAAACGAAATGAATAGAAAAGAAAAGAAGAAAGAAAAAACTAACAGCTCTTGTGTTGTTTTCTTTCCACTAGTCATCGTTGCTTTCATGTTACTTGATAGCACGATTGTTGTTGGCGTTGTTTTCACTTTAGAATCTTGAGCACCGCCAGGTCGTTTGTCCGATTGTCTGACTGTCTGTATGTTTGATTGTCTGTATGTAGTTGCTTCACAACGAAACGTGATGTTGGCCAATGTCGGATGTGTGATCCAAGAAAAACGCGCAAGAGCTTGCGGAGAACGACGCAAGCCAACGAAACGAATGGCCACCAACGGACGAACGAACGAACGAACATAGTGCGTGTGTGTGTGTGGCGATTCAATGATGAGAACGTGCACTGTTGAACGCTTAGACCTGTGTTGAGGCCGTAAAACGTAATATTGGCTCACTTGCTAAGTCAAAGTTGGACCGAAAAAGAACGAACGAACGAAAGAACGGACAAAACGGGCAAAAAAGACGAAATGAACAAACCAAGGAGCGAAACGAAACGAACGAGTTGAACGAAATTGAATTCGTGCCACACTGTGAGTACGTGAGTGGTGTGTCGTGCGCGTACGTAGTGCGTGTGCGTGTACGTGTACGTGTACGTGTGCTTGTGAGTACGTGCGTCCCGGTCTGATATGGTCTGGTCTAGCTAGCTAGCTAGCTATCTAACAGCAAGCTTGGTGTGGCGTGGTCAGGTCTGGCTTGATTTCACGCCCACTGTTCACGTGCGTAAGCGTGTGTGCATCGTCAGCCAACCTTGACACGCCTACACGCACAACCTCTAGCGATCCAATAGCGAGCACTAGTGGTTGTGCCATCATATAACGAGCATGTCGTTGTCGTTGATGTTGCTGTTGACCATCTAACGCCGATCGACTGCCACAAAATGCATGCTACGCATAATACGCATGTCAGTCTATGTGGCTTTGAAATGACGTAATAATCAGCACCAGCTCACCATTTGATGGTTGTTGTCATTTTGACTTTCATAAAAGAAATACAGAGAGACAGAGAGCAAGACTTGTTCTGTTTAAGCGACATTCTTGTGTCCTGCACTCGTTTTTTCTTCTACGCCAACAACCCTAAAGATAGGCCAACTGCAGCAACAAATTGTGCTTAAGTCCTGTGTGCTAATGTCACACAAACACATACACAAGCTCGAGCAGACAGTTAAACACAGAGAAACAACAATCGTTGCCTGTGCCACACGATAAAGCGATCGATCAGCGAGCGGAAATTAGAATTCGGCGGAGGCGGCGGCCCCCAAAATCGATTCGCTCGTTTTGTTGAATTGTGCGCTGGCTCGTTTGTTCTCTCACTCATATATGTGCCAGTTTGTGTGTGTGTGTGTGTGTGCGTGGGTGTGCGGGTGCGGGTGCGGGTGTGTGAGTTTGTGCACACTCCCAACTTCCGGTCGTCAGCCAGACATCATCATCGACATCGTGTGCGCCACATTCGGCACACAAGTTGCATTCTCTTCATTCTCTATCTCGCATAATGCGCATTGTTAGATGTAATAAAAACGATGAAAAAGAAATAACGTCCCAAGCATAGAGTTATGAGGCAATAAAATAAGAAGAGCGGGACAAATAAAAAGAGCGAGGACGAGAAAGAAAGATACAAGATAGAGAGGCAGAGGGAGAATACAATACACACAATAACAAAATCGAATGGAAAACAACATATACAGAAGAGAATTATAAACGAACAGACAACAGGCAAAGGGGAAACTTACTTTCGTAATACTTTGATCTCGTTTTCGAGCGAATCTTCTTTGCCACGCAATGCCTTTTTATCGATGCATTTAATCGCGACTAAATCGCGTGAATCCTGGCGATTTTCGGCCAAATAAACCTCCGAAAAGGCGCCACTATATCCATTGTTAAGATTGTGTTTATGCATTTGAACATTGGCATTTGATATTGAGAAAGAGAGCGCAGATTGATTTTGAATTTTGATCGTTCGTTCAAATTGATCGTAGTCGTTTGATATAGACGTTGTGTGTTGACGTTGAATGAGTTGATAGTAACAATAGTAAAGTTAGCTCATATCATTGAAAGTCGTTGGATTTCGTTGTGAAAAAATAATACGATAATCTATCAATTAGGAGGGGAGATTAACTTACGTGCCAAGGCGATCTTTGAACTCATATTTAGCCTCAATGTTGCGACTAAACGTGTAGTCGGCGCCTAAGAGCGGCATTTGTATTGAGTCGTGACGTTTCGGTGCCGTTCTGAATGATTTTGTTGTCGCCTGCTTGTTGGTACGATTATTATTGTTATTATTATTGGCCTGATTGAAGTGAGCTTTAATTAAATTAATGTGCCCAACCACTGAGAATAATCGTTGTGTTGTGACCAATATTTGATCGAACAATAACCTTGAGACACTTTTCGACAAATCAAACAGTTTGCTGCAGCTCTTCGTAGTTTGCAAATTGGTCGATTTGATTGGTGGCTGCTGTTTCTCTGCTTGTTTGGATTGAAACATTGATGCAGGAATTAGTGTCTCAGGTACAATAATCGAGATTAAGTTTTTGAACAACATTTTGCTGCTTTCTTAAAAATGAATAGTGGCTTGTTAAAAATGTTGGTGGTTACAAAATTACACGATACGGTCGTTTTTTGCTCTCTCTCAACTTATTTTGTTAACTCAGACTATCAACTGTATGTTAGATGTCGCCAATGATACTGTTTTTTCTCATTTATTAATCCTGTGGCTGGTGACTTGTGATTTGTACAATTTTCAAAGTCAAACTGTGTGTGCGTGAATGCTGATGCGATGTCATTAATGAACGACAGACAGACATGCAGAAAGGCGAACGGACAGACAGATAGACAAGTTCACGGCAAAGGTGATGCTGTAGAGCTGTCGTGTGGTAAAGGGTGTCAGAGACTTAGTTCGCAAAAAAAAATAAAAGAAGGACAGATGACTGTGCCTTCAAGCAGTGCATTTTCGAGCTCCCGTTGACTTCTATGGCAAGCATATCATTTTCACTGAGACATAGTAGATTTTTTCAAATTACGTGCGTAAACCTTGCCTGTTTCCTCACGCTGACGGCAGTACCACATAAAGACAAAATTCACACTGTTCCATTCAAACACACACCATCATCTGCTGACGCTTCTTTTATTTTTTTTGCGAACTAAGTCTCTGACACCCTTTAAACCTTGCAAGTAAACGCGAGTAAGGCCAGCTTGATCGATCACATCATCGGTGAGTCGCAAAGTAAAGCCCAACCACTAATACAACATCAATCAGCTGTTTGGCGTTTGTTTATCGTTACGTGCATCATCATTCGATTCTCTCGGTATGTTTATGTTCATACAGTGAGTATTCCCTCTTCATCTCCTTCTCTTTTTTTTCTGCCTCTATGAATGTGCACTGCGAGAATATGTAATAATAAACAACAACAACAACCTTACGCTTACCAACATGCACCTTGCTGCTTGCAGTTCACACCTTGCCACTCAATGGCCGCTGTCTCTGTTACGTCATACGTAAACAGACAGACTAACGCGCGCACACACACACACACACACACACACACATTTGTACACACCAAGATAGTGAGAGAAAGATGCGAATCAATGATAAAGCGTTTTTTCAGCTTCAACTAGACTCAGCCCGACCAGAGGGAGAGAGAGAGCGAGGGAAACAGCATTGAGCGTGCACAGAGTGCCGTCAGCAGAGAGTGCAGATCGGAGAGTTATTATTATTATCAGTTATTGCCACGCTACATGATGATAATAATAATAATAATAAGCACCAGCTAAAGTTAGTTGGCGAGTGCATCAACATAAATAACATATTAGCAATGGCATGCACTGAGTTAACTCCAGCTTTACTAATGCTCGCCTGTCTTCACTAAGAATGAGAGAGTACGAGAAATACGTGAAGACACACGCACTCACAGACGCACGGGCGAGCTCAAGCAAAACAAACGAGCTGCCAGACACACAAACGTACGAGAGCGAGAGCGAAAGCAAAGACGAAGGCACCTGACTGTCTGTCTGACTGACGTACATCTGACTCTAAGAAAGAAAGATAGATAGAGAGAGGCACACTGACTTGTGCTAACTTATTACGCTAACTAGACGCACACGCACACAAACCTGTGAGCGACACACGGAACAGGTGTGTGTCGCTCACGAACAAACGAACGCTAGACGTGCGTACGTGCAGCATATCTATCTTGCTAGCACTTGATAGTTGGCACTTGCCGCTAGCTTACAGTGAAAGATTTGCAACTGTGATCAGCGTGTTCGACGAGTTTATTTTCAACTACGATGACGATGCCATTATTACTATTATTATTGTTATTATTATTTTCACTTGCGCCATCGCGGCTCCGTTCAATTTTCAAGTTTGATGCTTGCTCGTTGTTTGCTACCTATTTGATGCCTCGTGTTTTGCTTCATCTTTTGCATTTATCTGTCTACCTGTAATTGTCTACCAACAACAACAAGAGAAGGAGCTAGACAAAAGTCTCAGAACAACTGCTTACTGAGAATAGCTTTTATGTAATCACATTTTCACGTAATAATGATAACAAGTTATGAGAGAACTTGTGGCAAGAGAACTGAATACTGACGATGCATGCAATCACACATCGATTGGCTAACCACCTTCATTGGATTTCGCTTCTACTTAAACTCAGACTTTCGTTCGACCTTTCAACTTTAACTTGAGCCTTTGACTTGGATTTCGCGATGCTGGCACGGAAATTCACACTATGCACGGTATGCAATGTGGAATCCTGAGGCCGACTTTGGTTGTTGTTCTCTGCCTCGTTCGTTCGTTTGTCTTGTTGCTTTGTTCGGCATTGATTTAAATTATTCAGTCTGTATCTGATTGCTCACTGGCACGTTCTCTTGTCTATCAATCTCGTCTGTTCGTTCGTTCGTCCGCCAGTCCGTCTGTCATTGAATCAGTGATTCATACAGTCAATCTGAGTTGATCTGATGCCAGCTAAGCAGCATTCATTGGTCTACGCAGCAGTCGGTGAATGTCAGCAGTCTGTAGTGTCTATTAGTGTGTTCAGTTCTAGTTTGGCCACGCAATAAAGACAAGTGAGTTTCTGAAGGACTTTCGACTAACGAAGGCATCCACACACACAAACGAAATGTTCCAAATGTTAATGGACTCGAATAAATCAACAACACACATGACAAAGACATGCATGCACGCATGCACGTACACTCAAGCTAGCTTGAGTTTAAGGCTAAGCTAAACCAACACTCTTTCACTAGCACACTGTCAATGTGCCAGTGAAAGAGTTGTTGATTCGCGAATTGAATTTGCAAGGCAGCATAGAGCGACATAAGTATAACACGAGCAACACTTTGCAAGCTGTGGCAGTGGCAGCAGCGCAGCAACGCCTCGACACTTTGACTTTGAATGTTGTGAAATAGAATGCTGGAGCATGTGATGAGATGGCCGGCCGACTAGCCAGTCAGCATCAACAACGTAAGCTTCTACGTAAACGCTCATGTGTGTACGTTCATGAGCTCGTGTGTGACGTTAATTTATCACCATCAGGATGAGCGTGTGTCAGCACGCGCTCACTCTTCACTATTCCGCTAACATAGCTTTGATCAGCTCGGCCCAGCTCCGCTCGGGTTGGCTTGCTCGCCTATTGACATGATGGGCGCGCGAACATGACAACACGATGATCATCTGGCAATGGACAACAAAAAGCAGCGAGCGCTATTTCTCTTTGGCTCCGATGTTGCTGTTACTCTTGCTCTTGCTATGCTGTGAGTTGACAAGTGAGCGGCGAGTCATACAACGGACGAACGGACGAGCGAACGAATACTCATCGACAACGACCATTCACTACTTCTTGTTTATGTTCATTGCCTTCATTGCAGAGCCCCGAGTGCTCTCTGAAGCTTTTAGAAGCTCTTGGAAGTTCTCACAAAATAGCAGAAGATAACACTCTAACGAGAAGCCACTATCGAGTCAGTTGCGTAGAAAAACTAAGTCAGAATAAAAGAGATAAAGCTTGCGTCATTGATATCACAGCCAGTCAGTCAGCCGGCCGGTCGGTCGCTCAATTGGTCGCTATTGGTTGGGCCAGTCAACCAGATAGCTAAATAGTCATAGTGCTGCCTGATAGAAGAGTTAGATAGTTGGCCTCGAAATGAAATGAAATGAACGAGAGTTTGGCCATTGCGTCGAACGATAATCGTCAGATTGTCTCGCTTGATCAAATTCGCTCACATTGGCTGGCTCGCACGCTCATTCGTTCGACTGTTCGTTTGCTCGTTGATTTTCGATTCCGATCTCGATGGCTGTCGCTGTTGTTGTTTGCTATAAAGGGTGACAGGATTCCAACTGGTTTGAAAAAAAAAAGAAAAGCACATATGATTGTGCCTTCCAGCAGTGCATTTTTCGAGCTCTCATTGACTTCTATGGCAAGCATATCATTTTTACTGGAACATGGTGGATTTTTTTTCACCCACGCAAATCGAGTAACTTACTCTTCTCATTTTACATTTAACAGATATGATGAGATTTTAATCTTACTAATTAATGAATGGAGCAAAATTAGAAGGAAGTGACAAAATAACACGAAATAGGA
Source organism: Fragariocoptes setiger (assembly GCA_019968535.1). Lineage (NCBI taxonomy): Eukaryota > Metazoa > Arthropoda > Arachnida > Trombidiformes > Phytoptidae > Fragariocoptes > Fragariocoptes setiger. The sequence goes on along the minus strand of JAIFTH010000109.1, from coordinate 28,310 downwards.
GTGGGAAACTCAAAATGAAAGAGCCATTAAAGTGTAAAAACAATTTTTACAAAAAAAGTTTTGCTTTTCATAAAGAACGCCCTGCGCACACGCATTCCCTGTGTGCAAGAAAAAGCTCTGGATTTGTTTCCCTTTTGGGAAAAAACACAGTGAACGTGAAAGTACCGCCAAGACAGCCATCAATCGAATTTCAATTGAAAAAAAGTACAAAAAAGAATCTCAATTCAGAAAAAGCCCTGAAATGAGATTCTACACTCCAGCAGATCGGCGCATTTGAAAAAAGCGTTCATTTCAATCTACACACTGTCCCATTCAAGCGGACAGCGTCACATGATCAACTTTTCTTTTTTTCCAAACCAACTGGAATCCTGTCACCCTTTACACACGTAAGCACAATTTACACACGAGCGCACGAGCACACGAACTGAAGCAAGAGTAAGGTTGAAAGGAATAGTGCTTGAGCCTCGCAAGTGTGTGAAAACGACACTCACTATCATCGCTCGTCGAGAAAGCGACCGACTCACACAATCTCCACTCTCCACTCTTCACTTGGGAATCGAACGATTGCTGAGCAATCGTTCACGTGCGTTTCACGTAGCCAATAGTCAGCTAGCTTGCTACAACTGTGAGCAGCACAAGAGGCCACCAAGAGAGCGACGATGTCAAGATCAAGTGTCACCTTTAGTGTTGTTTGATGTGTGAGCGCACGCGCCACCAAGCAATGTACATGTGCGACGAGTGGGCTCGCCAGCCAGTCGGCTAGCCAGCTCGTGAATTAGATTGCACTACACGCTAGGAACATTGGTGCTGCCAGTTTCAATGTCAATGCAATTCAATACAAGTGGCGCCAATACATGAGTTTGTTGTCGAATGATTGATTTTTGCAGGTCAAAAAGAGAGCGTGCACTCGCTAGCTAGCTCACGTCGATAGTCTGCAGCAGTCTGCAGTCGACAGTCGACAGTCGATCGAGAATCGGGAACACATGATAAGCTTATGCGAATGCGAACGAAGTAATCTCACCATTTATCCTTCGAACTGAACCTAACGCATTTTTGTTAACTCTCTCTCCCGCTACTTGTGTGTCGAGCCAGCTAGCGAGATAGATCGACCGATGATATATCTATTGATTGAGGCATTCGTTGTCGCGTTTTTTTAGACTCAGTTCAGTTCATTTTGTTGTCGTTCTCGTCGTCGCCGTCATCGCTGTCGTTGTCGTCGTCGTGGTTCCAGTTTAGCTCAGTTCCACATGAGCTTAGTTTACTAGTTTCAGTGCCAAAGCAAGTTAAGGTGAGATGAGATGAGCCCAGGTGAGTTCAGACGAATTCAGCTAACGTGAACCAAGCTAAGTTTTGTTGAGTTGAGTTCGTCGACACATGTGATTGCAATCACACATCATTTGATCCCTCAGGCTTATTGCGACATACTCTCACGCACGCACGAACATAGGGCGCACAGTAAATATACTCAGCACACAATGATTAAATCACACGTGGCGCATTAGGCAGACGGCAGGCAGAGAATAAAGCATAGTTCGGGATGAAGTGCACTCATTTCTGTCAGCCAAAGTTTAGTGTGCTTCATATTGGATCGAATCGTCTCTTGTGGAAGTCGCTTGCACTCGAGCATGAATATTTTATGGGACATGTTGAACACGAGCTTCGTTTGTTGAGAATGTTAGCCAAGATGTTATTAGCGCTCACAAAATTGACGTCACAATTTGTGCGCGTCCAAGTCGACATCAAAATCATCGTCACAATTGCAATTGTTGTCAGAATTGTTGTTGACTTGACTCGTTCGTTCACAACGTGTCGTCTTAGTGTGTTGTCAGCAAATTTATCCGTCTGTCAGTCATTCTGTCCCATAGTTAATGCTTATTGATTGAAATAATAAGTTGTTGCATCAGTTGACGATCAATATTAGAATTAATTCAAAGACCATAACAACTTCAGCGAACACACATAATGGCAATGTTCGACGTCAAAGAGAGTAATAAGAGCTGAGTAGCAATGAGAGGAGGCTGACAAAGTAGTAGAACTAGAAGATAGCAATCAATGCACTTATTCCACAATCATTTCATCCCAGAGTCATCTCACAGACGCACACGCAATGAGGTGCCAATTCTCTCACCCAACTCGCTAATGTTCTCGATCCAATTCGAATCGAATCGAACAATTCGAGTGGTTCTCATGAAAGTCATATCCAATGTCAAGTGCATTGGCAGACACAAACAGAGCAAAGTACACACAATGAACCCAGTCACGCACGCGCACGCCATTTAATGGACGCGCAACACTTGCACTCACAATTTGCATGAGCAAATATGCAAATTGCAATTGGCAATCGGTGACTCACACAAGCAGCGGCTAGCTAACGCTAGCCAGTGTGCCACGCACACACACACACACACACACACACACACACACACACACACACACAGACAAACGTAGACACTTTGTGTGGCCATTGCGACACTTTATATGAGGATGATGAAAGCAGTTAAAACGAGCGAAGCATTTAAAGTGAGTGGAGCAACTAACGCGTGAAGCGAGAGCATCTAAATGAGCGAATTGATCGAACCCCGACTCCCGGCCAGCTAGTTGGCCTTGTGAATGCCATTTTGACTATCCACACATACAAGACACACAAGCTTAAGAGGAAGATCAAGAGGACGAGTACAACAACGACGAGTTTGCCATTATTATTTTCGCCTCACTTGTTCGCTAAAGCTGACCAAAGTCGCCCACTAGCTTGCTGGTCAATCTTCAGCAATAAAGAAGCTAATACAACTCATTGTCACCCTCGAACGGCAACTCTTTTTCATGAGCATGTATGCGCATAACCATGTAGTGTAGCATCGTGCCCGAGGCTGCTGTTGCTTTCGAATTTGGCGCAAATATCTATGTATGCGCTTGCTGAGGCCAAAGCACAAACGAGCTTTGTGCTTTCATGTATTGTACTTTGCTCTGTTCAATTGAAAGAGGCCAGATGGACATCCAGTGCCACAGTTATTACTGTTGCTGTTGGCCTTGGTGTAGCCAATGCCTGGTGCCACTGGTGTCGCTGTGTCTCATTGGTGGAGCCGCAGGCAACGCCTAACACGTGCTTACACGTGCCATCTGTCGGACCCAACCAACTGCGTCGACTGGCTCTATTCATTTGCTCATTTTAATTCCCGTCTGTTCGTTTTCTCTTTCTTCTTTGCTCTGCTCTGCTCTTACTGCTACTGCTTCGCTCGTTGACCAGTCAACGAGAGAAAAGTGAGGGCCGGAAGTTTGAAAGTTCACCCCTTCCCCCTCGTTCTATTCTTCGGCAAATCACGGTGAACATTGTGCGAATGTTGAATACTAAATTATTTTCAAGCTGCTTTCAACTCATGTTAACATGAAGTTCACTTACCCGGAAATCCAAACAAACCTACCCTCTTGCTGTTGCTAGACTGTATGAGCAAGCAGCAAAAATGTTGGTCACAATATTCCGTTGTCCTTTGGCTTGACAGACGCACACTTTGCATCCATCTGCTATTGCTCGTTGTTAATCTCATTTCCTTGACATTTGGCATTCAAGTTATAATAATTCTTTTTTCTTTTTCACACTTAACTTGAGCCAAACTCGACCCAAACTCAAACTTAGTCTAGATTCATAAAGATGTCTTAAATCATCTCAAATCGGCATCATTAGGTTTGGCACTATTACTTATGTTAAGACAGTGTGAAAATTGTACCATTATCGAGCCTATTTTATCTTACAAATTTTAGCTTCAGAGGGAGTTATTTGTTGCTGTATAGACCAAGTTACTGTGGCATTGAACATTGTTAGCTAGAGGACAATTGTTTGCTCACTTATTATTGTGCCTTCAGCAACACTCAATCAATTAATAAACTGAAGTTAGCTGTTTATCGACGACTTGAGCCCATTGAGAGAATGATAATCATTAGATGATCAGACGTTAACGGACGAACACGATCGATCGATCGATAGAACTGTGAGAGCGCGAACAAACAACGAATGATCGGTGATACAATGCAGCAAAAAATAAAGTTACTCCACGAACGAACAAAAAACAAACAACACGAAGAAAAATAGTTGGCCCCAACTAAAAATGAGGCCAATGCCGCGTTGATCGGCTCACTGAACATGTGAAATGGTAACAGCCACAATGACAATGCCAGTCGGCGTCAAAAAAGATGCTGCCGTCATCAGGGACAGCGCCAGTGGTTACAATAATAAGTCAGTCAATCTTAGCTTGCCTTGTTGCTGCGCCATGCCATGGCCTGGCCACAAATTTGGTGCCCAATTCGACGGCATTGTTGTGAGTGTGTGCGTGTGTGTGTGATCGACAACAACAATAGCAACGTGGGCGTGGCGTGCGTAATTGGATTGGACAGGCGCACTCTCATGCGTTGTCACTCTTCATTTGTTGTTTTTGTTGTTGTGCTATACGCTCGTAGTACGTGCGCTCATTTGCTATCAACCATTGTTGGCTCATCGATAGCATTATTGATGTTGTTGTTGTCGCTGAGATTGACACTGCAAGCAAGCAGGCAAGCTAGCTAGCTCACAATACTCGCACGAGCATCTGTTAGATTGGAACATGCGGCTCGTTGTTGGCTTGATTTGACTCGACGTGATTCGTTGGCCAACTAGCTAGCCAGTTCGGCCCACGTTGCCGACACACAGACTATTGTCAGATTAGAAATGAACCAGTCACTCACACACGTCGTCGTCGTCTCTCATACGTTCATTTTGGTTGTGCGTATGTGTGTGTGTGCTCGTGCTCGTGAATTGTGAGGCCCCTCGCGAATTTGCGACTTTCATTGTTCTTTTCATTGTGTATGTAACTCTACGGCTCACACTAACTTTGAATCTGACGCACGTGACATTGTTGCTGTCTGGTTAGCTAGCCATTCAGCTAAATTTGTGGCTCTCTCTCTATCTATGCAGCCAGTTGACGTTATTGTGTTTCTCTCTCTCTCTCTCTCTCTTTCGCTCTGGCTCTGGTTGTTGTTAGATGTTGTGTGTCATCATAGCATCATAACGTGCGCACGTACTCAGGGACCAAAAAATGAGCTAGCCCAAAGTTATTGTTGTTGTTGTCAATTTTTTGCTCGCTACTTCAATATTATTGTTGCCTGTCGTTAACATTGAGTCGTAGCAGTTTAGTCTAGTCCAGTCCGCACTGCACATACACACAACAGATAACGTCAGCAACAGCAACAACCATAACTACCTTGCAAACACATTGTTAGTGTCTGTTATCTTGACGCTAGCTTTATGTTGTTGTGTCATCATTTCGTTATTGTTACTGTTCGTCCGTTGTCCTTCTCGGTCCTATTGTGACTCTCAATGTCGTGGCTGCTGTCTCTGTCATTGAGTTACTTATCGACGCAATGATATTGTTAAGCTATTGTTGTTGGTGAAAAAGAGAAAGAAGAAATGAAGCAGTGTAAAGCCAACTATCAATGGGAATCGCCATTGTCAACTATAATTGTGTGGCCTCACGACACTTTCAGCGTTGGATATTATGAGAAAAAAACTCTTGCTTTGGCTAACTCCCACTGTTTTGTTCGTTTTATCGATCGACGATAATCGAAGGCTAAAACCCAATTTGATGGCCACATATCTGATTGGACAGGTATATTTCCTCTTTTAAAGCCGAATGTTCAGTCTTCACAAATTATAAAAATTCTTCACTTTCATTAAGATTCAATTTTCCTATATCGATATCCTCATATGAAAAAACTTGAACGATGATCACTTACCTTTACTTTTTGATTTCAACTCTTTTTGATTTGTTGAGCTCTCAAGTCACTCGATTTTTATTATTACTTACTTGAGTGTGATCTAACATTCACGTTGATATTCATATAAGTATTTACTCCTTGTGATCTTTAGTCTCCATTGAATCTCAAACCGTTAGTTCAATTATAATCTGATTGATACTGATTTTTAGGTAGACTGAAACATATTGCACTCGTCGTGCGAGGCAAAAAGATTGTTATTGACGATGATCGAAAACTGATGACAAAATAGAGACCGATGCCTGTTGGCTATCAGCTTATAACTGTGACCACTTCCATGAACAAGTAGCGATCTCAAGTTCTGTTTTGGTCAGTTTTGCGCGTGCTGCGACGCGTGCGCACATTGCGTCATCCCAGCGGATGCTCAGTGTTGCCCAACCATGGGCAGCGCCATCTGCTGGGCATACTTTGGATGTCAGTGACAGGTGTAGTATCGTCATTATCATGGAAACAACCGGTGTCTGCACGCTAATAGTGAATGAATCCGCTAAAATTTTTCTAAATCCGATTATAGAATTGCCAAGAGATTCTGATATCATTAACAATCGTTCACCGGGCACGTTGTGCACCCACCAAGTTTATTTCTATCAGTGTTTGATGTTTGCACCCTTTAGTTGTATCACTTTGATCAATTTTTGGTCCATATCAGCATACAGACTTTGCGACTGATTGGTTTGTTCAATCATGAGAGTGGATATTGTATCTTGGATTGTTCGGCACTAGCCTCTTTGTTTGTCGGCATAAACGATTGAACAGGACTTATCGCATGTGGCAACACTGTCTCGAGATGTCATGAGGTGGCAGTGTTGCTACACTAGTTGTATGCTCCAAGATAAAAGTGGTTGACGAGGCGGGGGCATCTTCGAATCCTAGACGAACCGCTACAAAAAGGATTTTGGTGAGATCATTGTACTTGTGCATCAAGCCCTTGACAGTGCTAGCGTGTGTCCAGCACGGAAGCAAATATTTTCGATTGTCAAATAATAACAACCGATTGGTTGTAGTCACGTGTGTTGCCAATGAGCAAGATACTAATTGGCACTAGAATTGACCACATCAATGGTGGACAAATTCCCATGAGGTGAAATCACATTGTTACGTACTATGGCGTAAAGAGCTTAATTGGAGCCATCGTAAGCAAGATTTTCAACAATTCCATTTAATTTCATTTGCATTCATGATTGCAAGCTCGATGGTACATATCCAAGAGATATGTTCGAACAACGCTGAACATTTTTAGTTGCTATGTAGTTGGTGCGAGTGAAATAAGATACAAGATCAACCAAATTTGGGTGGAATTGTTCACCGTTGAATGGCATGGATCCAGGAAACGTTGGTGAAGCATCTGAGATGTCAATTAAAATAGATGACAGTAACTCCGTCAGGGTCAGTCTCAGTTTCAAAAGAAATCCTCAGTTGAGGTTTTGCTGCTAATCAAACAAACTGTGTGACTAGGACGCCGCGTAGTGTTGTAAACAAATCATTGTCACCCACGCGGCTCGTTTGTTGGCTCACACCACTACGCGGCGCTCTTGTCGCACAGCTTGTTTGAGAATCAGCAGAAACTCAGCTGTGGGGTTCTTTTTGGAATTGATATTATTTCATTTGATGCCTCCGTGGCCTAAAAGGCGCACAATGTCCATAAAAATAATTGTTTTGGGCGACTCAGGTGTTGGCAAGTCCAGTCTCATTCATTTAATATGCCACTCATCGGTTTTGGCGTCGCCTCAATGGACCATTGGATGCTCAATCGATGTCAAGCTTTATCGTGACCAATATTTCCTTGAATTCTGGGACATTGGAGGATCTCGTAATCATAAGATTGCTCGTTCGTTCATCTATCAACATTATCACGGTATCATGTTGGTGTACGATGCCACCAATAAAAAGTCTCGCGCTAATTTATTCGAGTGGTTAGCCGAAGCATATCAGGTGCCCACAATCGGTGATCTAGAATCGTCCATCAGCCACCAAGTGCCTGTAGTCACCGTAGCCACCAAAATAGACATGTTGCCTAAAGCCAGCACCTATCAGCCGCCAGATCCGATATTGGGCGATATTGTTTGTGTTAATTCACAAGATGCTTGTGCTTTAACAATTTATCCGAGAATCTATGATCAATTAGACAAGTTCTTTCAGAAGGTTATCGAATACAAATGCAATAAACTTTATTGACTTAAACTGGTAACTTCTTGACAAGTCCACGCTTGGCCAAATATTTCACTGTCTTCGATGTGACTGCAAGTGTTGAAGCGTATCGAAGCGGTGTCACAAGCTTGTAAGCGGCAAGCGCAACGGCCAAGTTGCCGATCTCTCCTCCCTTCGATAGGTGCCCTTTCATGTACTCTGGTAAATATGCATGTACTTTATCGACTAGAGGCTTAACGTCAAGACCGGCTTTCGAGGCACCATAGAATGAGCCAAACCAAGCGACCGATGTGACTCCGTGCACCGGTATAGCGATATACCAATAATTTTTGAGATAATGTTTAAGTTTGTGCCAGGCAGCTTTTGTGGACATCGTGCCCGTATCGTGCGGGATGTGACCGCAGTTCTCGAAATCTTCAGCTGAACGAAGGAAAGTTCAGGATCCAATTATAATACACAATTACAGATTATATAGTATAATAAAGTTGATGTTGATAGGTCATTGTGTGTGAGTCTTGGAGGCCTCACGAGAACCGAGCCGACAGCATGCGAGAATTCGTGCAGACTGATGATCCTGCTGACGAACTTGTATGCATAACCTGCAGGATTATGTGTGCGTGTGTGCGTGCGTCAAAACAATAGCGGACTGTTGATATCAACCGAGCGAATTCTGTCGAATTGAAGGAGAGATCGGTCAATCATGATAAAACTTTATATTAGTTCAAGTAATGCGTGGTCTGTCAATACAACATGTAGATTGATTTTATTGTTCATCATAATTTTGACGCTTACGGCTGGCAAATCCTGTGGCATCGTTCAGCACATAGATATAGTAAGTATTTACGATCGACACATGTTGGCACGTGTCACGTATACATACGCTTGTGCATACTGAAAGTTTCGACTATGTACATTAATCTATAACATGTTTCTCGCAACAACAAAATCAATTTAGAATAAGATCGTAAGTGAACGTGGTTACATTCTAGAGACACACACGATAACAACAAGTGATGGCTATATCTTGGGATTGCATCGCATCGTTAATCCTCTGGTTCCGTTTCGCAAAACAATCGGCTCGGTTATAGTCCAGCATGGAATCATGTGCGCTTCAGTACATTTTGTGTTCAATTCAGAGCGCAATGAAAGGCCGAAAATCATCACAGCACGACGTCATTCTCCGGTAGCCGAGCATCAATTGTCGGACAGTCTGGCCTTTTCGCTGTCCAATTGGCGCTACGATGTATGGTTGCCCAATTTTCGCGGCAATCAATACTCGCGACGCCACCAGAATGCCACACACGAAAGCAGTGCACAATATTGGAATTTCAGTGTTGACGAGCACATATATTTCGACGCAGACGCCTACGTGACATACATAAAGGATGTTACCAATCGTCAACAGATTGCGTTCGTTGGCCACTCACTCGGTACTACTGTCGGTTTAGGTACGCTGGTGGCGGACCCGGCCCACCGCACGCACCTGTTGCGGCCCATGATTCTAATGTCGCCCGTGGCATCCACGAAATACATGCGCGGTATGATGCTGCCTATGTTCAAACTAGTTGCGTGCCTTTATCCTGATTTGAGCTCATTTCCAGGCTCATTATATAAGTTGCACACATTGTTACAGACAACGTGCGTATTTTGGCCCAAAACATGTGCCTGGTTCGCGGGCACCATTTGTGGTCGCAACGATTACGATCCACGCTCTGTGCGCATTCAGCAAGCACAATTTCTCGACATTGTCATTAAACAATCGACCAGTGTGCACGTGTTGAATCACATCATTCAAACAAGGCAAACTGGTTTGTTGCGTCGTTATGATCATGGCGACAGCGAACTCAATATGCAACACTATGGCCAAAACGAACCTCCCGAGTATAGATTGGACACGATTCATGATGCCCATTTAGCAATCATCAGTGGCCAGAGCGATTTGATATCGACACGTGACGAAGTTGATTGGATCAAAAACAAAACTGGCGTGACGCCAATCGAAGACTATGTCATTCCGCGAAACACATTCAGCCATTTAGATTTTATCGTTTCCAAGGAGACTGCCACTTTAGTGAACAAAAAAGTGATCGAAATCTTGCAACGCTATTATGCACCATTATGAATTGATATTCTCGTCCACTTCATGACAATTGCACGATTTAACACACGCACATCACTTAAGAACATTTATTATTGATCTCAAAGATGTTTCTCAATTTCAAACAAGTATCTCACTATTTTCCAATTGTGTTGTTGACTTGAACATATATATTAGGTCAATTTTCCAAAAAGTCGATTCCGGATCGATTTAGTTCAATTGAATTAGTTTGCTATCACGATGAACAAATCTACTTAGATCATATGATTATCAATAAATTCCGAACAATGAAAACCTTCTCATTTCCTTGGCAACAACAGGTACTGTAAGTGCCTTTGACATGAACCAAATTAGTTTCGCAACTCTCACCACAGCTTTTGAGATTTCCAATGCGTTTAGGGTCCCAGTCATCGGGGCATAACTCTAGATCTTCGATTGCAGGCACATCCCAATAGCAGCACAAGGTCTCATCCCTGCTAGTGTTCTCCATCGAGCCAATGTGCTTTATGGCACTCCAGAGTGCAGTTTTCCTTAGTCATAGTCCATAATTCGTGACGCCATGGTCTCACTGTTGACACTCCATCATAGCTCTGTTTGGAGGCTGTCTTGCAACTTTGACTGTCTTGATAATTTGTTTGATACTGCAAGCAAGCGATCTGTGACACCGTTAAAATCACAGCAAGCGTAACTGTCGCTGGCACGCGTAACATATCTATTACTGTGTTGTCTATCCACTAGATTATTAGATGATGTTCAATTATCAGATGATGGTAAGTATCAGCTATGGGTTGAAAGTTTTGTCAAAATCACAGACCCGGTAACTGTAAGTATTCGACTTGGTTATTCCGCATCAGCACCGGACCGGCCCTTGTCTGAAACAAACTATTTTTAGCGCTGAAATCGAGTTGCTCGCTGGATCAACGCAAGAATGATTAGTAAATGCCATCTAAAACGCTCAGTCAGAGTGCTCTTTTTATGAAGAAAAAAAACAATAACAATTGTTTTTCACGCAAATATTGAGATGATTTAATGATGGAATAGTGATCCTTATTCGAGAACTTTACTTCTTTGAGAAATGAAGTGTTTACAAGAATCTCTCTCTCTCTCTCTCTCTCCGAACGCAGCCCTTTGATGTCAAGACTAACTCACTGACGTCCTTGACGTCAAGTTTTATTGGTTTTCTTGACACATGACTAGGAAAAATAGCTCGTTATATACAGAAGCACCAACAACGATAGTTTATATGTGTATGATTTAAGCCCTATAAGATAACTTCAAATGGTCGGGCAACGCCCAACACACTCAGGCACACATGATCGACGAGCTTGACTTGTCGCTAACAACGTGAGCCGTTGCTCGCTCAACGGCTCGTGGCATGACGCCACGTGCCATGAGCTCCCGAAACACAGACAGATCACGTGCTACGGTACGCTCAATCGAAAGTGGTTAACGTTGCAAGGATTAATGAGTGGAGGCACTCATGATTCCGGCTATGATGAAACGAGATGTGGGCACGTGTCTGTCACTGTCAAGCTACTAACTGGCCCTTCTCAAAAAGAGTGTGAGCTAGCTTTAAGTCAGTACCAGAAAGGATTTGGTTCACGAATTCGAGATACAGTAGTAATAGTTGTTGATACTGAAGTTAGAGCTCAAGATGCAAGCAGATTAAAACGAAAAATGGGCCGCAGGCATTTATTCTACAGTCTACAATGTTTGTGTGATAAAAAACTAGCAAGAGCGAGGGCTTTAGTTGAACTATGTTGAGGTCTAACTAAATTTATGCTAGTGAAGATGTGCAAGAAGCAATCTTCTTCGCATTTCTGTTGCCTTTTTTAAGCCACCAACTAGTGCACGAAATCATCATTGTAAAAAACATCATTGTCGATTTAGAAGGCAAAGAAGAATAAGGAGGGGCGAGTGATGTTGCATTGCGTATTCATTATGTGTGCATATAGAGAGAAAAAAACAACATAAAAACAGCGGTTTATTTAACATCAAACATGACGTCATACTCGTGCATATAGTGACAGCTATATTGATCGGTAGCATACACAGTTGGCACACAGTGGCACTATCACACGTGTAACAGTATCGCGGATTGCACAGAAAAGAGCGATAGGCGAATTGAGGGATCCCAATGAGAATTGGACGACCACGACGATTCACGCTCGAGTACAGCAACAATAACGACGACAACATGTACAACAACAATAACATTATGTTATGTTGTATTGGGAATGACTTCTGTCTCAATTCAGAGACATGCAACGAACTTTCAGTCACGCTAGCGCGAATAGCACGTCATCGACAACGAAGACGAAGACGACGACGACGAATTCATTGCTTTATTCGCTTCATTCGTGGTGAACAACATTCGCGCACATACAATGTTGTTCGTTTGAATTGTTGCGATGTCCCGCTCACCCACACAACTGGGGCCCACTCTATCGAATTGCCAATAAGTTGCGTTTGGCTACAAACATGCACGCTAACATTGCACGCATGCACTCACGACAACTATCGAACTAGCGAACGATCGAATGAGAGAATGAACGAAAAGAAGCCCATGCTGAGTGCTTTCTGTCGTCTGCTTGCAGCGAGCATCTCGACTGGTCGTGCGCGTGTGTGTGTGCGTGCTAGCGTGTGCTCCGAAGCTCGTTGGGACACATTAATGTCTATTGTTGGGTATCGCTCGCGATGTGTGTGCATGGCCTGAAGGCCTCCTAGTATTGTTGGTTATTACGAGCGAGTGCAATGAATGAGGCCGGAAGAAGGGAGAGATCGGTGCGCCCTCGTGCGGTTGCTCTTAACCAGCAAGCGTGCTCAGTGTCCACTGAAATACACGACCAGCCAAATAGAACCGTTCGTTCGTTCGTTTTTAGTGGTGAAACGGACGGAGGTGGCATGCTAGGCAACGAACAACACTGGGCAGACAGACATACATAACAGAAATACATGCACTTACATGAACGAACGAGCGAACGAGCACACGAACGAATACACACTGGCAATAGCAATCGCAGTAGCAATGCCACTAGCCCCACCACTGGGCGAAAACACACGCGCACACTCGTGAGCACGAAAGCACGTGCACGAGCACAATATCTCACGCATAATCTCAAGCGAGTCGCTCTACAAACCAAGCTAGTGAATAAGCTGTAGTGGTGAATTGTTGTTGCCGCGAGTGTGTCAGTCGTTTTCTCTTTCTCTGTCAGGTTCTTCCACAATCTTCTGGCAATAATCAGCGGCAGCAGCAGCAACCACTGTATTTGGTCCCCTTTCTAGCTTTAGACGCCAGCATTAGCCGCTAGCTAGCTCTAGGTTCCTAATTCCTCACAAGTCTCTCACTCTAGAATAACCTAGTTGTCCTCTCACTCGCACACTCACACATTTTCATTCAGTGTAGCCAGCTAAAGCTTAAACTACGAATCTCACTAAACTTCCTAGCCTTCCGAGTTTGAGATCCCGCACACATCAACCTGTCGACGAATTGTTGTTGCCTGTCTCGATCATCCAAACAGCAGCGTTCAGAGATCCGCACGCTCGTTCACTCACTTTACATTCACACCTACGCTTTTGGCAAAGCGTATTCACTCACAAGCACCCCCACTCTTAGTCGCTTGGATTCGCATCACAACAAGCTCAACGTCGGTCCAGAGGTGAGCCGGCCTTCGAGCAGCAAGCGGGTGATGTGCCTTCCACACTCCTTAAACCCCTGAGAATTGTTGTGGCAAATGCGAACAAACATCTAAGTTAAGCCACCAAGTAAGCAGCTCGCGTTGCAAAAGTATGAGGTCAAAAAAGAACATTTCGAACAATGTAAATACTTCACTACAGTCGTCGCGTAGAAGCTGCCATATTCCGTGTTCAACATTAATTAACGGCGACAAAAAATGCCAACAACATCAAGTGCAACAACACTAAACTGCAAATTGAGATTAAAAATTCTCAGACAGACAGGGCTCTCGACAAATAAGCAAGCGCAAATCTTATGAATAACAATCATTAGTTATTGCAATTCAAGTATGAAGTATAAGCGATTCAGAATCAGCAATAGCAACAGCATCAATAAGTTAGTTTTTATAGCATAAAGCAGAATTGTTACTTCAGTTCAGACTTGATAAGCTAAATAATGAAACCTTCTTTGTTGTGCTTGTCGAAACAACAAATCATGGCCAATCCAGTGGAAACAAAACCACTCAACAACAGAGTAGCTCAATCTCTTGAGAACGAATCACATAATGAAAGAACGTTACGAAATAATAGAGGAGGTGGTATTTCGTCCACATTGGCACGTCTTCCTTTGGTCAAGAATAATGATTGGTCCAGAAGTGCTGTTATTCAATTGTCGCCAATGACTACATCAGCAGCAATGTTTGTTGCTGTGAGTGTGATTGTGATACTAGTGAAAAATTCATCATCGGTAGGCACGCTTGAATCGACATTCGACGATCAATACAATCAATACAATGATTTGAAACACTCGATGAGTGTGCGAATGAATCCAGCCACACCTACACCGCCCAAAACGATCGCCGCTGTCGCGCCGCAATCAAGGTCGGAATTGCTCGATCAGAGCTTGATAAAAGCGATCAACAGCAATGACGATCATTGTTCGCCGTGGCAATCAGTGTTAAGCGATGATTGCACATCGCCCAATTCAGTGGATTCGATTATTCGTCCTTATGTGATTGTTGAAGCGCCGCCAATCGACGATTCGTCACGCGACATATCATCGACAGATATGTCGTCGCTCAAAACAGTGTTTGATGTGATGAACGGAAAGCCGCCAGCAACTACTGCTAGCAATAGTGTAGCGCTGGATGATGGTTCAGGCGACAGACCTAAAGATGACAACGGTGATGACGATCCAGCTGATTACAGTGATGACTCGGACACGAATCCAAGTGCTCAGCAGAGCATTCAACAAACTCGCACCAATCTCAGTATCGATGTGACAACATCTGCAGCGCCCATTGATTTTGGGGCACAAGAAACATCGTCAAGCGAAAGTTCATCCCAGAATGTGCTGACAACAACAACAACAACTGATGGTGATGATGATGATATTAATCTTAAAAAAAGTTACGAAACCGAATTGGATAAAGACTCCGACTTGGATCGGCCGTTGATTAGTAAACCAATTTTTCCAACGCCAGATATCGCCACACTAAATCACAGTGCCGGCAGTAATCACGATCAGCTTGAACAACAAATGATGGACAGCCATCAGCAAGACGAGATACTGGCCACCTTTCGGCCAGTGCCAATGGATCCACGTGTTGGCTTTCGCGAAGTGTCACGCGACGAACATCGGCTCATGAAAGGTACCATCAGTCCCAAATATGTTTATTCCACTAATGGTGTGCATTCGCGAGCGCGAAACAACAATCCTCAGTCATCACTCTCTAATAGCAACAAGGACAATGTGATAGTGGCGCCCTCCAACGACCTAACACGCAATGTTCAATTGTCATCATCAAGTGGTAATTCGTTAGTAGACAACACCAACGACAGTGTGGCTCTGCTAACGGTGATATTGTCGTGTGGATTGACATTTCTGGTATTGACTGTGTTGGCTGTGATATCGATTCGGTGGCCATGTGTGCGTACGAAATTCCAATCGTTGTTTGGCGAGCCACGACAGTATGGCGCAGGTAAGAAAGCCGCTAACAAGCTGCTGATGCCTCCGTTCACTGGTGGTGACGCTCGTGAGGGTGGCACGAATCTCTTTGTGCCAGCCTCTCAATTCGTTATTCCGGCGCCGGTATTTACACGAATACCTGGCTTGGCGCGTTTCTATGGCGCAGCACCGGCCCCATTGTTACAGACCCCACAGGCTGCCTCAATCAGACCACCTCCGCCGCCGCCGCCACCTCAGCACTTTCAGCAGCATCATCAGCGAAAACAGCAGCGACAACCCTTTCCAAGCGAGAACTCAATTGTGACAGGTACATTGCCGCCGGTCGCGACTGGTTATTACACTGCCAGTCATGCGTCAGCGGCTGCTCACATTCGATCAATGCGTCCACTATCAATGTACCCGACTCTACAGCATCAGCAAGAGCAAAACGCGTCCGGTCAATACAATCAACATCAAGTGAATGATTCTACCCGTAATATCAATCAACAACAGCAACAACAACGGCATGGAGTTGGCATGGGCGCCGGTAGCTTGCCAAGGCTCAAGCATCCGCTTGGGCCCAATGGACGATCTAATCCGTGGTACGTGTGAGCTTCCACAATGGTGAACATCTCAACACACGAATTCGTTTGCAGGCATGTTCACATTCATATCGTTCATGTGAAATATGTCTCAGACAAAAACTCATACCACGCAGACCGTTGGTTGCGGAACAAAAAGTACCCCCACCAAAAATTAAACTTTCGTTGTGTACACACGATATAAATTATGTGTGCACGACGGCGAAATGTGACCAAAAGAGTAAATGTGGCAATAACAATAAAACTAACTTCAATTTTTCGACAAACATAGTGTAAATATTCATTTTTGCTGACACTGCATCATATTTGATCCAATCCGCATCATTATGCGGATAATATCAATGGCAACGAAACAGTACGTGGACCGATGGTGACAATGAATTTTCCTTAGTCGTTTTCGTTTATTATATTTACCCATTGAAACTACGAAAGGTTTAGCCGATTGGTGGCAATGTTGGTATTGGTCATTTTTCTGGAAGCCAAGAATCGTGACCAACACACGTGTCCGTCTGTGTCCATATGTTGACGTTTGCTCTGTGTGTGCGGGTACGTGAGACTTTTTCACAACACCTCTAGTATTACAATTCTTCTCGACCTAATAATGTCACGCCTTTACGGGTTGGCTGCATGCCTTTCTGTCAGTGTTATGCTATTAGACTCAGCATCGATACGTGAAATTCAATGCCTGTGCCAGTGCTCCTACGAAATGTGCTCGTCCCGGGACACACAGCACGAGCACGAGCTCTAGAATGAACAGCTAAAATGTTCTCGTGAGGTCAAGTCAATCTTTGGTGCTTAGTAACCTGGATCCACAGTACAAAACATGGATTAGAAGCAGATGCCCTCTCTAATGGACAGCGAGCACCGCAGTGACTGGGTTTTACTTTTCGACTCTGTCACTGTTCACCGAACACTGTCTTCAGCTGTGCTGCTTCAGCAATTCCCCCCCCCCCCCGTTCCCCGCCATCGCCAACATCAGCAACAACAATTCAAGAATAATAATAAAAGAAAAAGAAACAACATTAGCTATATCCGTAGCTATAGCGAAATGAGGCGCACATTTCTCTTATTCGACCCTTGGTCGGTTTTCCCCTTTCATGGTAGAGTATTTCATACTAGTTGAGCTACAACTGACAAGTTCATTACTATGCTTGTATTCATGAATCATGTTGCTTTGCATGTGCGCCATAGAACAACAGTACTGGCTCGGAATTCATAATTCATACTGTACTTTAAATAGTTCAAATACTAAAAAGATCTCTAGAACATTTGCTCACAGTCAGTGTGTGTTTATTCAAACGCGCTATTACAGCACACAGCCTTCATTCGTGGCTGCTTGACGTTCGTTTGCTGCTTGACGCAAATTGTGACGCATGTCGATGGAATGATAGTCAAATTGGTTGATGCGCGTACATTTTGCACAATGACAGTATCATTCATCGAATGGAGTCGAGAGTCATTCGTAATTCGTAATTCGAATCTCAATCATCAAAATGAAAATTAAGCAACAAATGCACCCAATGACATTGGTGACAGCTACGAACGATTTGCTGCCAACTTGCTTCCTCCATTCATTCGTTATTCGCTTCGATGGCGCACACATCAAAACAACACGACGTGAGAGCGCGATCAGTCCATACAAGTTCCGTCAGTTTGTGCACTCTCGCTTAACACACGCACGTACATTACGCTAGCGATAATGCACGGTGGGCGCAATTTTATTTCACTTGTGCACACGATATTGTGGCCAGTGCGAAACATGTCAGGCACCACTGCAGCGCAGCGCAACCAAAACGTAACATAACGCGGCACAGTGTAACGAAACGAAACGAAACGCACCGCATCGTACCGCAATGAGCGGTCGTTCATCACTCGAACATTGGCCCTCGAATTGCTGCTGTGGCTGTCGGTGAAGAGAGAAAGCCCCTGAAGCATAGCAGAATAGAGTCGAGCAGACATCATTGAAGCCACACAAATCTGCACGCTGTTCGTAGACGTGCTTGCACGGCTTGCGATTGTTAGCGGCGGCAAATGAACGAGCGGGCCAACCCCGTTGCTTGGCGCATGTGTTTCAGCTCAACGCGTGCTGCGCAGCCCTTGCGGTGTTAGAAACTTGACTCGTGCTCACTAAACGCAATTCAAGTGATCATGTACACATGCTAGCAGGCGAAGCGAATCGAGTGGAGCTGTGTTAGTACTGCACTGTGATATGCAGTGCGCTCGAGCCGAGCATCGATGGAGGCGCGGCCTCTAGCGGATAAGCACAGTACTAGCTCGACTGTGTGCACTGTATGTATCACGCACACACATTACATTGCTATAGCGTTGCGCTCGCTGTGAGTTTGTGAGCGAAGACATCATTGAGTGAGTGCGTGCGTGGGCAATAAGCAGGGTAGTTGCGTGCTACGTAGTTGCTAACGCACGTATTCGCGGCCGCCACCGTCGCCTGCGCTACACACAGAACACAAATGTTCGAAGACGACGACGAATCATCGAGCCAACGCTATGGATGCGCTCTCTGTGTTCCGTGTGTGCGTGTGCATTCGTTTGCTCGTTCGAATCGTTCGAACTACGCCGACGCAAAACCACGGCTCAGTGAACGAGTGAACAAGAGAACGAACGAATGGACGAGCGAGCCCATGGAACGAGCGAACATGCGAACGAACAAGCGAGCGCAAACTAGAGAAGACTAAGAACAAACGATCATCGTATTGATTCTTTCGCACATCAATAGACATTAATAATAACCACTGACCAATATACCAGATTAGCCTGTAATGATAATACACATGGCTAGCTATTAGATTATTGATCCTTCCTCCAAATATGAATTATGAATGCCAAACAACGCAAACAACACACCACAGGCCCCTATTTGAATGCACATCTCACTGCGTCTCGCCGCTGGACCAACCACAACAACAACGACAACATCCAGCTAATAGTAGGCTGAGCCAATCATTTATCGGTTAAAGCATTAAACTCACTTATATCGTATTGCCAACAAACTCAACCAATAATTCCGTAAACAATTGCTCAAACTTTTTATTCATTTTTATGGCTGACCATAGGATAACACACATTGTCTTGACAATAATAATAAAATAACTCTACCACAGACACAAGATAGCGCAACATCTCCAACATCTTGTCGTGGTGACATTCATTAGAGTATTTTTCAAAACCATTCTTAAGCCACGCAATAAATCCACACAACGGTCGAACCAATGCTAGTCAAAGAGAAAAACATTACTCCAGTCACAAATATCATCATATTTAGTAACGCTTATTGTCCATTTTTATGAATAGTCAAAAATATTGTCCCAAAGTTTCACTTTCCTCTTCACTTTCTATTGCAAAACAGCCATACATACATGCCAAGTGTTCAACAACCTAGCCCACATTATCAAAGAAGTTCTCTGAAGTTTCCAAGGCTAAAAATACCATCAAAGTCGCTTTTTAACTTGTTGTATCCATCCTTGAAACCCTTTGACGATTGACCATTCTTTACCATTCACACAAGCACACACATATATCCCGATTATCCTATTATATTATTATTCATATGTTGTAATTTATTTAAAACGTTTGAATGTTTAAAAGAATGTGCGAGCATTCAAACGGGTGGCGGCCTGAAGATGGCGTACCCGATCTCGCCATGATGAGCGACATCACTGGCGACAGTATCAATCTCAACTTGAAGGTTCGTTACCTTAAAAATGAGATCTACACATTCGCGGGCACCATATTGATTGCCGTCAACCCATACAAAGATCTCGATATTTACGATCCAGCATGGGTCGCACGATATCGCGATCGGAAACTTGATCAAACCGATCCGCACATATTTGCAATATCCGAGGCCATGTATACAAGTCTTGTTTCATTAGAGGGCGGTTCCAACCAAGCTTGTGTTATATCAGGTGAAAGTGGAGCCGGCAAAACTGAAACAACAAAATTTATACTTTCATATTTATGTTCCATAACACCGAACAAATCGACATGGATGGAGCATCAGATTCTTGAAGCCAACACCATATTAGAAGCCTTTGGTAATGCCAAAACAGTTCGTAACGACAATTCAAGTCGATTCGGAAAATTCATCCAACTTTGTTTCGATTCCCATTCTCAGATCAAAGGATGTGTGATACAAGACTATTTATTGGAACAATCACGTATCACTTTTCAAGCGATCGGAGAGCGTAATTACCATGTTTTCTATCAGTTAATTGCGGCTGGTCAATCAAATCCTGATATTGCCAACAAGTTTCTGCTCAAACCTTGCTCGTCATATACATACTTAAACGGCACAAATTGCTACAACATCAATGGAGTCAATGATTTGTCCATGTTTGACTCTCTAAGACTAGCCATGTCAGTGCTCAATATGCCTCAAGAGAGCTGTGATGGAATCTTTAGCGTGCTAAGCGCTATTCTTTGGTTAGGAAATTTGCAATTCGATGAATCGAGCGATGGAGAAAAGTGTCGGCTTTCCAACGACGATTACTCCATTGCCAACAATGTTGCCCAATTGCTTGGTGTGGACGTTGAGCATCTTAAGTTAATTTTATTGCGGCGTCAAATCAATGTTCGTGGTATCATCACTGAGATACCGTTCAAGGTCGCCGAAGCATGTGATAATCGAAACGGAATGGCCAAAGCGTTGTATTCGAAGACATTTGCATGGATCGTAAATTTTATTAATGCCTCGACAAATCCTGGACTAGATCATGATCGATTCCTCGGAGTGTTGGATATATTTGGCTTTGAGAACTTTGAAACAAACAGCTTCGAGCAATTGTGCATCAACTATGCAAATGAGAAACTGCATCGTTTCTTTAATCACCACATGTTTGCACTGGAACAAGAGTTGTATAAAAAAGAGGATATTGAATTTTGTGATATTAATTACACAGACAACACATTATGCTTGGATCTGATTGAGAGACCTCCTCGATGTATATTGAGGTTCCTAAGCGAAGAGTGCCGGATGCCAAAAGGCGATGACCAATCGTTTGTGCTTAAATTGCACCAAGAATTTGCTGTGTGTGCCAAGCAACCATTTTACATTCGTAGCGATGATCGACGAAAATGGTCAACAGAATTTGGAGTGAGACATTTTGCTGGACCTGTCACTTACAATGTGAGTGGATTTCTGAAGAAGAACAAAGACGTACAGCAAATTCAATTGTTCGAACTCATAAAACAATCGACGAATATCCATTTGAGAGATATTTCAAATTGTCAATGGTTCTGGACATCAAATGTAGGCAGCACAAACAATGGTTCAATGTCCGAGCCCTTTTGCATACCTCATAGCGATTCAATTAGCTCAAGTGGTTCAGTTAGTGCTGGCTTATCGAGTTTATGCTCTAACAATGGTGTCACCGATAGCAATAAGAGTATCGACAGGGCGCAAATCGTCAACAAAGTTAGCGATGACACACGTGCAACTAAGTGCAATGACCAAAGACGACCAATACTGAAGAATCAGTTGTCATTGATTACAATACCTGTTTCACTTGAATCAAGTAGTTCAGAATCGTTTGCGATTCAACGACGTGATTCCAACACCACCTCACTGTCTGCCTCATCTGGTATGTCTGCTCAGATGTCTCATAGTACAAATTCTTCTAAAGCGAAACCTATGGTTGCCGATGCTTTTCGCCATCAATTGTCTAGTCTAGTCGAATTACTCAACACCGCCAATCCATGGTACGTTCGTTGCATAAAGCCAAATATAGACAAGCGGCCCGACGACTACAACTACGAGCAAGTGCTTATTCAGCTCAAATACTTGGGTATGTCTGATCTAATCAAAATACGTCGCGAAGGTTTCCCAATACATTTGACGCGGCACCAATTTGCGTGTCGCTATAGATGCTTGATAATCAATCTGCGTCGTGAGCGGCTCAAATTTAACGAAAGAATCGAAAAAAATGATTATAAAATGAGTCTAGTCGAGGAAAATCTGCACGTGACGTGCAACAAGATGCTCAAACTGCTCAACTTGGACCTGACTCAATTAAGAATTGGCAAAAGTATGATATTTCTGCGTGATTGCATCTACCAGCCACTCGAAGATAAGCGCAAGCAATTGTTCGTTGCCATGTCAATAATGATTCAAAAAAATTGGCGCATGTATCGCACTCGACGTGATTACTGTCAAGCCAAGACAGCTGCTATAAAAATTCAAGATACCTTCAGAGCATATCGTGGTCGCCTACATTACTTACGAGTTAAGCGAGCCACTCTCACCATTCAGTCATTTGTTAGGGGCATGTTCGCACGTGAAATCGCCAGTGCCTTAAGAGAGATCAAACGTGTCGAGTCGGAAAAAGCACGATTGCGCGCGCAAAAAGAAGTTGAAGAAAAAGAGAGACTAGAACGTGAAGTTCGACTCGCTGCTGAAGCTGAGGAACTCAGAGCGGCTCAAGATAGACAAGCAGTAGCTGAAAGTATCGAAAAAATTGTAGCCATTGCAGCTGGTGAAGAAGATACGTCACAAGGAATGGACGTGACTGATAATCAGGTTAGCAAAATACAAATCGAAGTCCAAGATGAGGTCGATCTTCAAGGGATACAACAAACGGAAACAGATGCACCTCACAACGATGGTGTGCTGGAATTGAACAAAGACCATCGCGACATGAATGAACTTGTGATGCTGCTTGAAGAGCACGGTATCTCAATGGGTGATGACACCAATGGCGATACAACGTTGGCCGACTTTGAAAAACTATATAATATACTCAAGAGTCGTATGCGACCTAGTGATTCCAGCTCCATCAACTCAAGCTCAGCTAATGACGAGGATCGATTCAGTTACACTACAACAGGTACGACAGGCGACGCTGATAATATCAGCTGCTCAGGACGAAGTCAAGTTTCTTCAACTGTCACCGAGGATATGGATTATATTACGTCAACAACAACTGCAACAAGTCCAGCCACTGAAACTGAGCTCAACGATCAGCATTCCATAGATAACTCACAAGATTATACGCATACGAGTTCATCAGCACGCGATGAAACTGTCACTAACAATGCAGCTTTGAATGAGGATTCTAGATTCCATTCAAATTCAATCGAATCTATTGCGTCGATCACGAGCTCTGTTTCTGCTCTACCAGTTTCGAATCCTGATAGCCAGCCAACACTACAGCCACCATCTGTACCACCTCTATCTCAGCCGCCGATATCTCAACCGACAATGAGCACCGCTCAACTAAAAGTGAACTCAAATCAACCTTACCTACCACCGCAACCACCTATTCCTATCGTAAACAACAACGTCCAATATAATAATGTCAAAACACAAAACGTCAAATATGAAAGGAGCAATAGAGCGTTAACACGAATTGAAGAAGAACCAAACACTAGTGTGTGCTCAACACCAGCTAAAACCCCGCTGAAACGTATAATAAACGGAGAAAAGCGTCCCGACACACTACCGGAAATTATTGACACAAATGAGCAACAACAAATGTCACACTCGGCTGAAATCAAACGACGTAGATTGGAAAGACGTATACAACAGGTTCAACAAGAGAAGCAGAATGAAGATGAACTCATCAAGATGCGCATGCAAATAGCACAAAGCGAAATTGCATCACATATTGATCAGCAAGACATGAAACGGGATTTCCAGGGATCATCAGGCCCAATCAATCGAGTTGGAGAAGAATCAATCTATGGAGTGAGCCGATACAGCATGATAGATTTTGCTCAACGTATGTTCAACATGCATCCGAGAGAAATCAACAACAATGCGGGAATTGTCAGAACATTGACACGTCGAAGAAAAAGTTTTGGCGGTAATTCTACCTGCGATTTAGCAAGTAGCAATTGTCTAACAAAGTCGGAAATGTTGCACTACATAACCAACAACTCAATACCAACGTCGCATATCAAGATGCACGAGCCTCAAAATGCATTGATCAGCGTAACAATATTCAAGAATTTGTGCAAATACGCTTTGAATGATAGCATCAAATTAGACCTGGAGATCAAGGTCATCCAATCAATAATCAAGCACGGAATTGAGCGCGTAGAATTGCGAGACGAAATTTATGTGCAGATCGCGCGGCAGCTAAACAAAAATCCACACCAGACTCAAGTGCTGAGATTGTGGATACTTTTGGGGCTCGTCAGCACATCATTCTCGCCCAGCAAAGCTTTCTCCAAGTACCTCATCTCGTTCTTGCGCAATCAGCCGCGCAAAGATCCTGCCATCTCGTGTCACGCTCAATTTTGTCTTGATAACCTTGAAGCGCCTCGTACTCATACACGTCGTTTGCCGCCGTCGTGTCTCGAAATTCAAGCCTGCAAAGATCTAACCAACATAAGTGTCAAAGTTCATTTGCTGAATGGAAAATACGAACTAATCAGAATCCATCCATGTGACACTGTGGCCGATACTATTGCAACATTGGCCAACAAGATTCACTTGCAGTCAATCGAAGGCTGGGCTCTCTACGAATCTTATGCTTCAGGTAATTCAAAATATGCAGCGCCTGGTATGGACAAAAGTGATGTTGATTATGAGCGCATGCTACGATCATATCACTACATAGCAGATATTATATCAGTTTGGCAAGGCGAGCCAGCTCAAAAATGTCATACTCCGGTCAGTTTGAGGTTGGCTCAGAAGCGTATCAGCGATGGAAACTTCCGTCTAATATTTAAGAAGCGTTTATTCAAAAAGAAGCACGAGATTAGACGTGACCCTACCGAAATCTATTTACTTTATGCTCAAGCCGTGCATCAAGTTGTAAAGAAAGACGATTTTATGGTCAATGAACGTCTTGCACTTGATTTGGCAGGTTTGCAGGCTCAAATAGACTTAGGAGACGCGGTAGTAGATGAAACCAAGACCAAAGAGAGCAAGAAACCTGAATCTGCATCAAAAATCAATTTATCGAGTCGTGGTGGTGGCAGCAAAACCAAAATCAAGCTCGTGCAAAACATTGACGATTACATTTGTGCAAGATTGAGACGTCAAATATCGCGATCTAAAAAAGAATGGTGCAATCTGATTGCATCCGTACACAAATGTTATCGTGGTATCAACGACATTGAGTGCAAAGTTCGCTATTTGTCGTTAGTAATATACCACTTTCCATTGTACGGGACGAGTCTGTTCTATGTTTCCTTCAAAGGTTATCATGAATTTGGATCACAAGTTCTGCTGGGTGTGGATGTCAATGGTATAAAAATTTTGCGTCCTAATGACAAAACTCTTCTCAAAGCTCATAATTACAACACTATGCACCCCAGTGTAACGATATTTGAAGATGGTGATCTTTTGCAGCTCGGAATTATTGGTGACAACGGATGTTTGACATTCCAAACAAAAGACAAAGAAGAAATTGCATTGCTGATGACTAGTTATTGCAGTCACTTGTCTTTGTTCTGGAGTGGCCCTAATGGATCCAACAGCATCAGTGCATTAGATCCAACTACTGAGTCAGCGATCACAGCCAAAAGAAGACGACTTAAAACAACACTGGAAGATCGCAAGAGAGTCCATCAAGCTGTGCAAAGTACTCGACGAGCTTTGTGCCAATCAGGGATGTTGAGAAAACCATCTGAAGAAGTGCAAGGTAATTTGCTCACAAATACTCTGCGTCGTTTATCGGCCAAATCCCGATCACATAGCGTTATTGACGCGAAAATCGTACATGGTGGTGCGAAGCAAGAGAACAACCATGGCTCAATTCTGTATGGATCAATTTATGGTTTTGCCGGCAAGAAGTGTGACGACAAGATTGACGAAGGATCTGATATTTATGGATCAAGTAGCACATATGGATCGTTGAAACGAAAAGAGCCCGAGCCTATTGGTGGGGCTACTGCAGCTTCTGTCGCCGAAGAATGGACGAAATCGTTTCCACACTCCTATTGGGCTTTCACTAAGTCTTCATTAACAAACAGCTTGCTGATTATATCAGATCCAGTTTTGGAAGAGGCAGCCCTGAATATATTCCAGTCTATCTTGCGATATTCAGGTCTCTCGATCGCATCGCCAACTTTCAACGAGAATGTGTATCAATCTGAGAGTGTCACTGGATCTTCGGAATCTTCGGACTCAGGAGTTTCCAGTCAGCAATTATATATTAAGAATAGTAGTTTGTCGTCGGCATCTTCGAATGAGATCTACGATGTGAATTTGCACCAGATGGACCAAACAGAGTTGATTAGATTAGCTCAGAGCATAATTGCAAGATGCTTGCAAGAAGACGCCGAGATCCTCAGAAATGAACTATTTTTACAATTGATCAAGCAAACCAGTGATCATCCTGACCCAAACAGTCGAGTCAATTCACGTCATTGGCAACTACTTGCATTGGCGTGCAGTATCACGTATCCTAGTGATTCCAAGATTTATTCGTACTTGGTGGCGCATTTGCAACGATGCAGCCTTGATCAAGTCACTGACGAGGGTCAATACGCTCAATTCACACACAGGAATCTTATTGGCACGAAAGAAACACGTGGCCGACGATTTACTCCATCCGAAATAGAGATCATCAGCACAATCAACTGTCGCCGCATCTATGCGAGAGTTTATTTCTTAGATGGTCAATTTCAAGCTGTTGAATTTGATCCGTGTGCCACAATATCCGAAGTACTCGAGCAGATCAAGCAAAAGATCGGCTTGCATCGAAGTTCTTCTGGCTACGCATTATTCCAACCGTTGGATGAACAATTCGAGCAAGTCTTGCACCCTGGACAGAAAGTAGGCGATGCCATTTCACAATGGGAAACGTGGCACAAGAATAAACAAGCTCGATTGTTGCAACAGCAACGTGAATTGAGATTACGCAATATGGATGCTGTCACAAACGGTCATGGATTCACCAATTCTGCTGCCATACCCGAGCCACAATTAATCAACAAGAATCGAACGCATCAATTTGTGTTCAAAAAATACCTCTTCATTGACAATCCAGCCAAACTCGAAGATGATCCTGTCGAACGGGAGCTTCTTTATCACCAAACAATACACACTATCAAAGAAGACAAATTTCCTTTCTGCGAAAGGGATGCTGCCATGCTCTGTGCACTGAAAGCTCAAATAGATCATGGCGACTGTAGCGGAATAGTGGACAACTGTCATCAAGCAGCAGAGGCGTTACGCAATCGTTATCTTGACGTCATAATGTCCATGCTACCGAGTCGCATGCATGACAAAATACCCGTAAATATGATTGCCTCGCATCATCTAGCTATACGTGGAATGTCACAAGTTGTGGCAAAGAAGTCATTCTTCAATCTCATCAATTCGCTCTCTTGCTTCGATGGCGGTACCATCATGCTACATCAGGCCTCTGTTTATGATGTCACACAAACATTTGCAACTGCTTGGCCTTCGAATATTTGGCTCGCAATTGATCAACATGGTATCCACATGCTCATGGCTAGAACAAAGGTAAATCAGTCATTAGATCTAGTTATTGAGGAATCGAATCAACAATCACTCCGAATTAACAATCAACTAACTTCGCCAATATCAATTCATTTTATTCAACATGCAGAGGATTCTCGCAACTTGTGATTACACATCAATGGTACATTTTAGTTGCAATAATAATTGCTTGATGATAGTTGCATCACTCAAGACAGCACCAGGCAAACAAGTTAAATATATCATATATTCCGAACAGGTAAGCTCATTCTACCTGCGTTACCATCTTTGAGCAAGAGCAATGATTTAAGCAAATATCAATAACCATGAATACTTTTATTTTACAACAGGCCTCTCGTATACGTCAGCAGATTGCAGATTACAATAATTTTCTAAAAAATAGTGTCGGTTGTAAGAGGAGAAAATGCGTTGAATTCGACATAAAACAATAAGAGGTTTTATAATAAAGGTTCGGTAGGTTGGATATCTAGGTTGCTCAACATAGATCTCACGCCTGCTTGACGATCAGAGCCTTCTCCAAGATAATGCCGGATTCCTTGTGCACTCGCGACGGCTGTATTTATACGAAAGCGACGAATCCCTGATTGATCTACAAGAATACTTTGAATC
>JAIFTH010000108.1:0-58859 GCA_019968535.1 Fragariocoptes setiger | reverse complement strand
TAAGCAACCATTCACCGTAGCATTACGCAACAGCGCGAAACAACGCGGTGGTCACATTTTTTTTGTCCCCGCTTTCCTCCTTTGGTAGCCCCCCGTTTTTGGCCGATAAATGTGTGAACAGCGCTATTCACAGCTGTCCGGGTGCTCACAGCTGCAAGCAAGAGACGCACTCACACAAAAGTGACGCACCACAGACACACTCGCAAGAACGCTTATTTGAGACACGCTTTACACTCCGATCGGCGCATTCGAAAAGAGCATGCATTTTAATCTACACACTGTCCCATTCAAGCGCACAGCGTCACGTGATCAACGTTTCTTTTTTTCAAACCAACAGGAATCTTGTCATCCTTTATCAATACGTTACCATGATTAACTCAAGCGCACTCGATCGCGTTATTGCACCCGAGCAACGACGACAAAGTTATATTGAATTGCTGTGTAGCAACACCATCGACGAATATGAAACGAAACAAAATCCACAGGTCCCGTTGCATCGTGAAATTCATGCCAGATATTCAAACTTGGGCGATTTCTCTACGTTGATTGAGAGGCTCAACCTTAGTGCCATCATTGATGGCCATGTTTACAAGAAGCTTGTTTCACCTGGAGGAACAGAAGTCATTACTCAGGAAAGTGCTGTGATTTATGATTGTGCGTGCTGGTGCGAAGGACAAAAAGAGCCTTACGATTCGACGTGGCTCCGACGTAAAGCTTTCCTCACCGATCTAAACGCCGGCGAAGTTATAACAGGATTACAACAATTGCTGCTAACCATGAGAAAAGGTGAATTCTGTGAGGGCCTCATAAGTCCTGAGTATGGTTTCGGCAAAGGCGGTGTACCACCACGCATACCAAAAAATGCGACAATATTCTGTGTCATTAGTGTGATAAGAGTGTATCGAGACGGATTTCATGTACGCCAATTGTTGAATTTTCACCAATCAAGTGACGATAACAACTTTAAGACTTGTTTTAAAATTTGTGATCAAGCTCGTACTGCGGGAAATTATTATTTGTCCAAGGACAGATGCAGACTGGCATTGGCTCGCTACAAATCAGCCATTGATTTGTTGGAAGGATTGACGTTCAAAGATGAAGATCAAGAGAAAACTGCCAATGGATTGTTGAGAAAATTGTACACAAATTGTGCTAATGCTTGTGTGAAACTCAAAAAACCACGACAAGCGCTCTCATTTTGTAAGCTGGCCCTGGATTTGGACGAGAAGTGCCTCAAAACATTGTGGTTATACGCTAGAGCATGGGAGATACGCAACGATTTCGATCGAGCATTGATCTATGTCAGACGCGCTTTGAGGATTGCCGGCAAAGATGGACGCGAAGATGAAATAAAACCATTTGTTTCCTACGAGCAACGATTACGGGAGCAAATGCAACGCGCCACGGAACAACACAAGGAATTGAACCGAGCTATGGCCCAAGCGTTGATTAGTTGAGTGAGGCGAAATGTAGATGGCGCCAGCGACGCAGTAGCCCGACACATTAGGCGGTGCAATTTTGTTGTTGTATGCGTTCCATGCAATCAACGCCGCAGTGACTTTCAGATCATTTCATGCAAGTTGTCCGACTGGCAACATCTGACTCAAATACAAGTTCATATTTCCAAACGCAACTTTATCCATCATCAAATCATATTCCAACTCAAATGTATATTCAGAAATCTCATCCCTTTCTCTTAATTGCTTAGTAATAAATACTTTACTATCATCGATTCACAAAGCAAACTTGCAAGAACTTTCATAGCGTGAAATTAATGTGTCACAAACAAGATGTTCCAATTTCATCAAGTTTCACAGTTGAGTTGCCAACAAAAAAGCGTCACACGATCCATAACATTGATGGTCATATTCACAGGTGAGTCACATATTATCTTATTTCATTGTATTTTCTCTTGAAGATACACAAGAAGTGACAGTCAGTAACATAAACTAGTTATTCAAAACAAGTTGTAGATGTAGCATTTGGCAAGAGAGTTTCATCTTAAAATTTAATTTCTCTCTTGATTTTGAGTTTCTATTCGATCAGCGTAATTATTAGTAGTTAGAAACGTTGAAAAAAAACGTGGGAGTTAAGCAAAACTTGAGCGCTCCAGAATCGTTATTGTGGTGAGATGTATAATCAGCGCGTGGTGAGTGTGTCTGGTGCGAAACTTAGCATGTGCAAA
Source organism: Fragariocoptes setiger (assembly GCA_019968535.1). Taxonomy (NCBI): domain Eukaryota; kingdom Metazoa; phylum Arthropoda; class Arachnida; order Trombidiformes; family Phytoptidae; genus Fragariocoptes; species Fragariocoptes setiger. The sequence continues at coordinate 56,674 of JAIFTH010000108.1, read as the reverse complement.
GTTTCTATCCCCAAAGTATCTTTAGATTCTAACAGAAACATTACTCGGCACCATTGCTGACACTCAGATTGTTTGTTGGACGATTGAATCATGGCACGCGCTAGAAACACGTAGACGGCAACTCAGAAAAGCACGACAACAAGAATTTAATCTAATCTCATGGCCGCAGCTCTTAGGTCGGTGTCAGTGTGCACCGGCCATCCATTGCTAGCGCAGCTTGCAAGAAAACATTATCCAGCTCATGCGAGCCAGTTCGTGGCCAGTAGCCAGCACAGGTGTAAGTGTGGAATAACGTGTCGCACGTGCCTTGCACGTAACTAGTTAACTAGTTCGCTTGCTATCAGGCGATATAATCGACACTATCATCGTCGTCGTCGTTGATGTTGTTGGTTGCGCGAACACTGGACGACATTGTCAAGTGTTCGAGTGGCATTTATAGCCAATGTTCATGTTTATGTGTGAGCGACAGGGCGCGTGTGCATCAGACTTGATTAGCCTGAGGCTGTAGTTATCGCCATCGGTGTCAGCGAGATACAAGCGAGAGATTGTTGCGCCACTCATACTCACTAGTCACTAACATTTAGCGCGTCTTTTTGTCGCAGTTGTTGTCGTGGTAGTGCTGCTGTTGCTGCTGCTGCTGCTGGTCATTGTTGTTGGACACTTGTCGTTGTTGGCTAGCTACTTCGTTTGTGTCTGTCTGTCTTTCTTCACACGCACGCAGACCCATTGAGCATTGGAACAAGAACACGTTAATCCGAGCACAAACGATAGCGTTAATCATCGTCGATAGCGTTGCTGGCTTGTGTAGTGACTTGCTGGTGGCTTCTAGTATGCCACCAGCGAACTTAATGACAATCGTCCGATCAGATCAGGGCCGATTTTGACATCAATGTCCACGTTCCATGTTTCCACGTTCGTGTTTGCCTCCACCCATAACAATGGCCAATGAACACAACCATCACAGCAAACGTGCCGCGTGACCATTCGAACACTTCCGTTATCAATGCCATTCCCTTTTCTTTTGTTGCATGTATCTGTGTGAGTATTCTCTCTTTATGTATGTGTATTCTAAATACAATTTCAACGCGCAAGTTTACGCGAATCTATCAAATTCTCTTTTCATCAATATGCGCGTAAAATTTCGTAGGTCCGATGGATCTAAATAATAGACTTTATGGTTGTATGTTTTGATATTGCTACAATCATTGCTCACTAGGACGTTTGCCTTCGATGCAACAATATTTCGCCGCAGTTCATTTATTGACACTGAGCGCAACATGCGACAGACAAACAACATAAGTTTAATGTAGCAAAGTTTTATGTTGACACTCGATTTAATGTCAATACTTATGTGCTTGATTTACACACTTGGCCGCATATTTAAATCGGCTATGCATCGGCGCACTGTTAGCTACGTGCTCTTGCCTATGCTAACATGACACGAGTCGGCGCGCGCGTTGTATTATAGTTTACAACAACGAGCTTCATCGCGCGCACACCGAGTAGCCTCTCTTCACTAGCTTCCGGCGCTTCGTGACTTCCGACCCTACAAGTTCACGAACTGTGTGTGACTCACAACATATGAGCCGAAGCTGCAGTGAGCAGCAATGTAAACACACTCACACTTGGTCCGTCCCAGTAGCTTTATGCATTCTGTTTGTATTGGTCACGTGCATCGCCATTTGAAATTAGGCATCGTACTTTTCTTTCACGATGCAGCAGCTCGATCTGCTTCACTGCGAATTTACGAATTCCACTCTGTTTGTGCTGTGTAGAATTTGCACGAGCAGAAGCAGCAAACAGCTGGGGCTCGAACTAACTCCTGGGGGGACAAAAGCTACCACTTAGTTAGAACTCCTGCTCCTTCATTTGATGCTACATTGATTGGCTGGCTTACTGATAATCTAATGTGCCGTTCAAAAGCTACAGTCGTTGATTCTGACGCCACAGTGATGACGTACTCTCAGGATAGCCTCATTTGTTTGATTCTAGCAAGCGTCAGTTGTACGTCGCACTGTATGCTTGTCGACAGATTGTATTTACAGTCAAGTAGGTTAACGATTTTAAAGACATGTTTAGGGGCCAAAAACGAGCCTCATCGTCGTGTCGAATTAGGCGAAACTTTCTCAATCCGAACTGTTCAAAATCAGAGCCAATATTGACTCTGAGGAAAAGTGAACTCTAATGAGAGCATCATTCGCAATAAGGTCGTTGATTGCAGTTTTAAAACCTACTGCTGACTCTTTTTGGAAGCCATACAACATTCATTCTTGATGATTCAATTGATTGTGAAGCTTGTCATCAATGAACGCGCGCGCGCGCGCGTGCGTATGTGTGTACACGTGCGTGCAAATAACACACGTTTGTGCGTGTGCAGGTGCCCAGGTGAATCTATTTCACGTTAGCTTGACTACGTAAAGCCATTGCTCAATTTACCGCTTCGATTGGCACTCGTTCAATCGAGTCGGGATGAAAGACAACTGTCTATGAATGATGTACGTGTGTGTGCGTGAGAGAGAATTGACGATTACCAAGTGCAATGTTCGATTGGTGAGCGAACAATTGACATGAGTTTGGAGTTGAAAAACATGAAGACATTAATATTCATTGGCTTCGCGCGAGTGTGTGTGTGTGAGTGGACCGTGTTGTGACATCGAGCGAACTTTTTCTTTCTGGCTCGTGAGCTCTTGAACACAGCGAACTTTGTGTAGCGAACCCAGCGAACTTTGTGTTGCGAGACTTTGTTTTCGCTACACAAAGTTCGCTGGCTTGAGTGAACTTAGTGTTGCGATATTCGTTTTGTTAGTTGATGTCGCTGTTGCTGCGCTGTGGTGCAAACACGGCATTGAAAACGATTTGAGGTTCGCAATGAACGATTCGATGATTCGACGATGGTCAGAAGAGAAAACCAAAAGTGAGCGAGCCGACAACGAGATACATTGAAAATAACTAGAGATGACGAGGCCATCAATTCGTGAGCAACATCAGTGCAGAAAGAAAAAGATAATTTACAACGAAACAATGCCTAGTTTTTGCACTCTCTGTTTGATGTTGTCGTTGTGATTGTCTAGGAGCTTTAGTTATTATTTGCATGCGCACTCTTGCAATAGATCTCATGACGCTGATATCGTAGTGCAAGTATCTCGTAGGGCATATGCGCGCGATGAACACGCGGTTGTTTAGTTTTCGTTATCGTAGTCGTAGTCGTAGTGAGTGAGACCAAAAACAACGATTCGTCGCCAACAACAACAACGATTGGGTAAGCGATGCGTCCACTATTTTCTAGCCTTGTGTAGACTCTTGAGACATAAGTCACTCATCTCGCATCTTGCTAGCCTATTGCGTCTTCGATGGCGCTAGTGGTACATTTTTATAGCCAAAAGGCGCTGGCTAGCTTCACGCTGGAGCGCACCTAGAGAGGCATCGCATCGCATAGCCAACACACACACATACACATACATGCAGTGTATATCAGTTGGCCTCTAAGACATCGAGTAAGACAAAACAAAGCAAAACAAAATCGAACTAAACAAGAACGACTATGAGTAAAACAAGGCCATCGATGTGTGTGTTTGACGACCGTTGTTGTTGTTGTCGCTGTTTTTCCATTGCTTGTATGTTATTTGGTGATGTTGAGGACACTAGATGACAAATGATCGTGTAGTATGTCATCGAGAGACTCTCGTCGTAGTTGTTTGTTGTTGTGGCGCCGATGCAGTGCCGGAAGTGGTCCAATGTTCGTACGTACAGACACACAGACACAGACACACACACACACACACACACACACACACACACACAATGCTCAGACAATCAAGTGCCGCTTGATGTTTGACAAGCAAAGTTTGTTGCTAGTTGATGTAACTAGCAGCCATTGTTCGTTTGTTAGTTCTTTGGTTCGTTCGATGTTATTGTTAATGCGGTGTGTAATCAAATAAAAGGCGCTTTGATTGCACACAAGCACTGTGAGAAGACCCAATGCCCATTTTATCGTAGACTCGTTGGTTAGCATACACTTTATAGTTAGTGGCCAATGTGGTGGTGGTGAGGTTGTGCTCGCTACGTCATGGCTAACACGGTGTTTGTGAAGCCACCGCCACCACGATGACCACCATCATAGATGCTTGTTGAGTCGCTGCTTTGAAATGCGCTGTTGGTGTTAGAAGACAGACAAGCGTATAGCCTGGTTCAAATTGAAGGCGACAAGGCGAGCGTCTCGCGAGACACTGGCCCGCACTGGTGTTGACCCATTGCACTTTGTATGGGAGCGCTCATTTGCATGCGATGACCGGCCCAAAGAAGGCGAACACACGAGCGACAAGTATATCGCGCATCACGTGCTAAGATTATGCCTGCCTTAATTTGATTGCGTCTGCCACGCCGCCAAACCGAATGGCACACGAACGCCATGTTCTTCTACTTGACCAAGCCATTCTCGAACAAGCTTGCACGAACAACCGTGCACAAGCTTGCATTGATGTGACGCGTGTTTGTTATTGATTCGATGCCTTGCCTCTTGTCTGTGCATTTCATGTGCAACCTGTGAGCTTAGCACAGTTGTATGTTGCATTTGTCAACACGCAAGTCGCCAACCAACCAGGTGTCACAACAGTCCAGTGGCCACAAAACGCCGATAACAATAGCAATTGAACAAAATTTAGTTTGGCCTTGGTCGTCGTTGTCACCACACACGTCGTATTGACCATGGCGTGAACGTGCGCATTGCGAGGGCCAAAAAATGTGCCCCAGTCACGTTCGTCGTCCTTTTCTGCTCAATTATTTCAAAACCGAACGCAAGTATTTGTTCCCGTGTAATGTGATGTTTGGAAATGTGCACACAAATGTGCAGATGAATGAAAAGCAAAAGTGAATACACTTTGACTGCTACTTTATATACTGGTGGTGAGCTCAACGAATGTGACGAACGCACGTTCGCTTATGATGTGCTGTGTATGATTGTGACGTTGAAAAAGGGCGTGTAGTCCCGTTTCGCTGAGAAACTCTGCTTCTGAAGGCAAACGAATTTGTTCGTTCCGGCAAACAATTGTTCGTTTGCTCAAACATTAAAGAATTCGTGAAGTAACAATTGGATTCGTGACTACCACATATTCACGTTGTCTGTCACGTAAAATGATCGTCGTGCTTTGATCGATGGACGCGACAGTTCAGTTTTCATTTTAGTTCGGTTCACTCCAGTCCAGTCCAACATGCAATGTTTAAATTTCTCAAATGTGTCGTAAATTAGATTTTGGTCATTTGTGGTCAGTCAGTAATTCTTAAGTTCGGTATTTGCTATATGCTATTTGCCATTTGTATAGACTAACTGTATTCGGCCATTTGGTCGTCGTCAAAAACCTCAACTTGCTATCACAATTGTATGCTTGCATTATGTGCTTAACTTGGTGATTGTGATGTTTAATTTTGTTGTCCATTGGTGATTGGCGACGAAAGCAATTGTTATTATTCTTGTGTGTGTGTGTGAGTGCTAGTGTTTGCAATGGCAATTTTGACCGATGCTGATGCTGATATTACTGTTAATGTGGCGGCTACTGCTGGATCTGATGATACCAGCGCGCGCGTTTGATATTGCCAAAGATAAGTTGATGACTAGTTGTTGGCCGCAACTCAATCAATTGTCCACGAATTAATTGCTCATGTGTCTGTTTGCTTATGTTTTTATTATGACCGCTTCTCGAATATCCATGTTGATTTATAACATTGTATAGTGCTTGTTAAACTGCTCTTCTCTTGATGTCTCTATGAATGGGTCTTATCCACAATCAAGATGATATAAAGCAGTCAGTAGATGATTAATTGATGGCCACATCTTGATAGTTCCTCTCTGGTTAGTTTATTTCTTTATGTTTTCATAATAATAATAATCATCACTCTAACGGAACAAATTCGAAAAAATTCATTGATAATGAGTAAATTGTAATTTCGATAAATTGGTGATAACAACAATTCGCATCAATGAATGCCAGCTGTTCATCGTGTGGGCAGCGATGCTTGTATGCAGTGTGCAACAAGGGCAATTACTGTTTCCGTGTGTAAACACACACGTGCATTAATACACAAAATTGATTCCATATAATCGACCAAAAAAGTGAAACTTGTAATAATTAGTCCATTTTCAACCAAATTACTAACACATTTCCTCTCTTCACAAAACAATAATCATTCACGTTCGTAAAACAATAATCATTCACGCAGTGTTAGATATTCAGCAAAGCAACGCATTGAGCTTGAAAGTTGTGGCGCCGGAACTGGTGCGAATTGGAGAGCCCATGTGGCTCAATTGTTCGTACAAACTCACAGCCGACGAGCGATTCTGGCAAGTCAAATGGTTCAAAGACAACAAAGAGTTTTACAAATATGATCATGCCAGTGACAAGCCAAGAGTGATCCCTGTGCCAGGCATACAAATATGGGTAAGTTAATTTTAAACTCTTTTTCTTCTATTTTTTCTTCTGTAGTCCATGAGCAGGAAAAGAACAGTTTCCATTCATTGACGTTCGCTTCACTATCGTTAGTCAACAATTGTTTTTGTTTTTTTGTTGTTGTTGTTAAATAACGTTGCTGTTGGCGTTCCACTGCTTAGCAACAATAATAATGACAGCAGTAATAGCATTAGCGATAGAATGACGTTATCATGATTATGATTATGATTATTATCGCCCTGCTCACACGGTCCACAACAAGGTCTTAGCGCACCGTCTTGCTGGCAGACAGCGATTATAACAACGGCCACGAAGATGATGATGATTATGATATTGATAATGTTATTATTTCTGTTGCTGGCGCTAACGATCACAACAGCAACAAACAATTACTTGACGCGCCGCCTTGTCAAAGCGAACGTGTGCTGGCTACAAGCGCGCGCGTGCGTCAGTCTGCTGCTCGTGCTGCACGTGTTTTCTGTTGGTCCACTTTCTCGTCGGTCGGTCGTTGTTCTTTCTTTTCGCTCTGGCAGCGCCTCAGGTGCCAATTAGCGTCACCGCGGCTATCGGCGACTGTGGCGCTTGCGTGCGTGCCAGCCGGCTATCGGGGCACGCAAGTCTGTGGGCAAACCGTGCGTCTGCTAGCGACGACGGACCGCTCACTCATTTGCATTTGCACTAGGGCAAATGAGCTCTCGCTGCTAATTGAACTGGCAATGTCGTCTGTCTAATGGCTGCTCTGCACAGCGTTGTCTCCCTCTCTGTTAGATCTCAAGGCAATGCAGAGCGTAGAGCTAAGAGCGGTGCGGTGCGGTGCGTTGCGTTGCGTTGTGCTGTGCTGTGCTGAATAGCAGCGAAGGGTGGAAGCCCGAAATTGATATTATCGATGTTGGCAAGAAGCAAGGGGAAAACTCACTTACAATGCCTGCTCGCACGCAATCGATAATCAATCTAATTAGTTGGTAAAGTTTGATTTTGACACCAACTTCCTGTACGATGTGCGTGCTCCGAAAGCACGCACTCACTGACGACCAGCGACCGACAAGCGACAAGGAACAGTTGTTAACTTGAGCAGCACGTTCATAACATGTTCATGTAATCATAATAGTATAGCGCGTGATTGTGATATTGTGCGCTTGACAATTAATAATAGTTACATCAAGCAGATCGGCTTATGAGATCATAACTCGTAAATTACACTGTGCTCGGCGCGCGTATACTCAATGCGTGTTCATGGTGATGTTTGGCAAAATACTTGGCACATTGTTTGTGCTTGTTTGGCTTGATTGCACGATGAGAGAGGGAGAGAGGTGAGTTTTTGTTGTTATATTCGAAGCAAGATATCAGTTAAAATTACTTCGCTTATATTGCATCTACATGTACGTGTATGTTGAAAATTTAGCTAAATAGATGCAACACCGTCACCGCGCTGTATCAAGGCAAAGGCGCCATACTAGAAGAAAATGGTGCTCATTGTGAAGCAACACTTTTGTTTAATTTGTGAGCTCTGAAGGTGACACTCACTCGTTTCGTTTGAACTACTCTAATTTGTCTCCTTTACAAGTTCTGTTCCAATGTGGGACAATTTGTTATTGTGCAACAGCAGCGTGATTATTACACAACAAGCATGCAACGACCACTAACAAGATGAGCACACGTAACGTAGTGGTCAATATTTCACATGCTGGTTCAAGCACACTTGTACACTCACACGCAAACTGTGCGTACAAATTGTGTGTGTGTGTGTCAAGCAATAGCAACAACAACAACAACGCGATTGTCATAAGCAACGAGACACACATGACACAAGTGTTTGATTGCACGCTCAAATATTCATATATATAGGTGCTTTACAGTTGTTCTAGTACAATTTTTCGCTTGAGGGAACAATTAAAGTTTTCAAGTTCCCATCTGGGACATTGTTGGACAATTTTTGAGCAACAAACATTTTTGAGCAAAACATTGTCCACTTGTCGTTTATGATCTTCACATTTATAGCGCTTGCACTTGCATCTTGCCATTCATTCATTCATTGCTTGCTCTATGACACATGCACCACTTACAGGTGATTGTCACACTAATGCTTTGGCTGGCAGCTATCGCATGAATGTACGCAATTAAATTACGTAACCGTTACGTGGCAAAAGTAACCATCGCCATTATTGCTCTATGCATGTTAGTTGCTTCGTTTGTCAGCAGAGAAGTGAGGAAAAAGTCAGAATGTGTTCGTGTGCATGTGCAATCAGCATGACAACGTGCACCACCCAACACCAGCGTTAATGTTAGAGTAAAATTAGCAACACTGACCGTTATTGGCACGCCCTTCGATCTTTTTTCTGACTTTCGAAACTCTGCCATCATCTTATTGTTGTATGATTGACTGTCACGACGTATCATCTTTGTGCTCGCTCGCTCGTCGTGTGCGCCGAATTTGAGCTAGGCCGACAGACAAAGAGTAGACAAATCTGTCAGCAAGTCAGTCCACAAAGATACTCAAACTCTCAGATAGATAGATAGATAAAAGAGCGGGGCCGGTGTCGAATGACTGACCTCTTTTCAACGACACTCAATGGCATCAAATTTCCATCGATCGTGATTTCAGAGCCCAGCAAATTCGACACCGTATTGTTCTTTACTTTCAGTTTCAGTCTCACTTTCTATGTTAACGAGAGTGGTGGCAACAAACTCCTTTGACTTGCTAAAAATTCGAAAAAATAATCGCCAAAGCAAGAAGGAAGGCAAAAAGAACGTGGGCGTGTCATTTTATACCGCTCACACAATCAAGGCAGGTCGTATCAGGTGGCCGTGCTCGTGCTCGTGCTCGTGCTCGTGCACGAGAGTGAGTGAACAGGCGTACGGGCAAGAGGCCAATCAAAACTCGATCAGGTTGGCTTCGTCAATGTTGGCGCCCACTTTCGTTGGGCCCACTCGGCTCACAATTTGGCGCGTCGCAACTACCAGACCATTATCATCATTATCAACATAAGTCACTGTTACGTTTGCTTTGCCATCGGCCCATATTAGCCTGCTTGTGTGGATGATTTTCTTCTTTATATGTTGCTTTGATCATTGCACACCAGGATACTCCCACTTTCTAGTTTGCTCTATCACGCTCGATTGCTATATGAATGATGATGATTCATCGATTCGATTCGATGGTTCATGTGAATGCGTGCACGTGCTGCTGCTGTCGTTGATGTCATGTTGTTGTGTCAAGAGAGGTGCGTTTGACAGACGGACAGACACATGCATAGAAACAGTTTGCACAAAATTCCCGGCTTCGAATGCCCAGTCGACGACGCCTGGCTGGCACGTGACATGCTAACGTCAATATTTGTTAGTCCCACTCGTTAGCTTGTTATTGTTGTTGCTGGTGCTGTTTCTGTTGCTTGATGATGGTTCATAGCGTCAGTGCGTCCAGAGCTAGTGAGCATTGGCAATAGAAAAGTTTGTCACACGACAAGTAAACTTTTCACCGAACAAACCTCAAATTTTGTCTGAGTGACGACATCCTTTGCTCGCTTGCACCTGACTTTTTGTCGTTGCTGTTATCGTCGTTGGTACACTGAAGATTGGCGTTCGTTCATTCATTCATTCGGCAACATGAGTCTGATGTTTTCAAGTTGCTACGAGCAGCTTGAAATCATTCTCAAATATTACATCGGAGATACCTTTTGCACCGCTAGAAAGGTAAGGGCAACTTTGTGGTGTGATGTGGCACGTCATGTTGCCACGTAGTATATGTTTACTGAACTCGACTCGAACTGTGCTGCGCTGCGCTGTCGGTCGTTAAGTTACGTCATATACGTAATATAGTTTTGCCCAATGGTGCCACGCCCTGAATCTTAGCTTTCTTTCATTTCTTACTTCTCTTGCCTCTATCGTTGCTTGGTCTTTACCTGTCTGCCAATCTTTCTAGTTCTAGCTCTAGTGCTGCTTTTGCTTACTTGCTTGCCTCACAAACACTTGATAATCAGAAGACTGATCGCTCCTGAGCTAAGTTAGCCGTTGGATTTGTTGAATTTTTCGGTAGCTCACACGCCATGTTCCATCGGCCAAATCGCCGATGGAACAACCAAGCTAACTAATGCTCAAGAAAATGAACCAGCTAATGGCTCAAGATTTGTTTCCATTACGCTTGGTTCACTTCACAACTTATTCTACTTATTCCCGTTGCCTCATTTGATTTCTCTCTTTTCACTTGGCCTCTTCTTATTGCATTCGCTGTTGATCACTGTTACTGTTACGGACTTTGTGGGCGTGGCCGATGACTCTATCGGTCCTGCGAGTCTGTGTGTGAGCGTGTATGTAAGAGAGATGTTGAAAATTTGTTGTTCGCGTGTCTGTCAGGATAGCTCACACAAAAAATATTCTAACAAACACATATTCTATATTCTATAATATAGAGAGCAAAGACTTTTCAGAGCATATCATGAATCTAAGAGAATTCATTTCCGACGTGCTTTATGTTCGTCAATGTGTTTCCAATTTATTAGTTTGATGTGCCGAGTCAGTTGGACACGATATTTCAACGAGCCATGTATGAAACTTCGTATAACAGTCTCTCTCATTTCATGTCACGTGAAGTTCTCAGACACTGAAAGCAGTGTCCAAGAAAGGCGATTCAAACGTTGTCTGACTGTGAAGTCTAGGTATTTTCTATTACTGTTGCCGTCCAAGTGTAGAAATAGCGATAATGGCTCATCGATGAGGTCATTAACGGTTCTGGGCGATCCAACTGACAACCCCTCTGACTTTCAAAGCTAACTCCTCAACGTTAGCACCTCAGTGCTAACGTTAAGACTGGCTTGTTCAGTTGTCGTAACGATTACGAAACTGGGTACCACACACGCTTCGGTTTTTACACGCCGGTCTTAGACGCATGTTTAGGAAAGTTTTGCTCTTGCTGATAGTTCTTCAAATGACACCAGTCCAATTGATTGGCACACTCAACTTTGCTGTCAAGTTGTATGCCGCTCCTCAGCTCTTCAATGCCTTCAATGCCTTTCTTTCTTATCATCGTAGCTCGTTTTTGTTTTATCTTGGAGAAAGACCATTCTTGCCACCGATTTCCAATACAATTTTTCAACAATACCTCGTTAAATTCAGCCTCATAGCTGGAAAGGTGATTTTCTATCTCAATTTCAACACATTTTTGTTTTGTTTGTCACCCACCTAAGATAGAATTGTCTGTTGTTAAGATTACATCATTACTAATGTTGGCCACTTTTGTGAACTTCGCTCGACCACTCTATTCAACTGATCGTCCCGACCTGACGTCTGAATTTCCAAACTTGGATCGTCTAGGAGAATAAAAGTCACGCAGGCACCGTGTATCTGCACAAAAGTAAGTTCCATCACATTAATTCGAAATTATGGTTAACCCATCAATCTGATCAAAGTATACAAAATTCTAATTTTCCTATTTCATCACAATCCAATCAAAACCCAATCAAATGAATATGTGAATCGATGATAATAGCCGATTTGAGTAGCGAAGGCGAATATCGCTGCGAAGTGGGCGCTGATCCCACGTTTGAAGTCATCAAAAAGACAGTCAACGTGAAAATTTACGGTAAGTTTCATCATTTCACTGAAATCATTCGCGTGCGCTATGATTCATCAATTAATCAGATTGCCTCATCAGTCTTTAGATTAATTAGGCACCATGATTGACGATTAAGACATTATAGAACGAGAAAGAGATTTAATGATTCGTCGATTAATTATCATTGTCATTATCATGATAATTCTTGAATCCTGATGTATGTGTGTGTGTGTGTGTGTGTGTGTGTCGCTAGCAATGGCAGTACAATTAAGACACTAGGCATCGTGTGTGGCACGTGCCTCGTTTATTGCTGCTTTGTTTGTCTTATGAGCAAATTTTGTCGTTGTTATTCTGTCGTTGTACTCTCGTCGTTGCGGATCGTTGCATCGCAAGCAGTTACAATAGTACAGAACACAATACAGAAGCACAAGTAGCGGAGCAAAACAATGTTAAAGACAGCGATGCCAAATGTGTTTGTAAAACTCTAGATTGAAATTTAGATCGAGATAAAACGAACAAACTTTTAGCAAAGTTTCAACAAAGTCAATGTTGTTCTGGCATGCCGCTGTAATAAGGTGTGTGTGCCTCAACAACGCAAAGTGAGCTATATCGTGGCCTCGTCAACACAGCAAACTAAGCAAGCCGTGAATTCCAAAAAGCACCCACGCAATGACCCATGAAGCTTGTCGCTGTTGTTAAAATTGCGTAACTTATAGCTTGTTGTCGTTTTGTGTGCTCAGGATGTTTCGCTACTTGGGACGACACAACTAGATGATTGCTTCAGCCTTATATGCTACAGCCGTATGAATGAGCGCTAACTATGAGAACAAAGTTGAACTGATGCTTGTGAATGAGTAAACTGGTGCAAAGCTCGCTGCTGATTGCTGCTACTGTGTACATTATTATTTGCATGTAATCAAGCTTACACACCACACAATGACTCACTAATATGTACCATGTAATGCTAACCACAATCATAGAAATGCATGCAGTGATGGCACAACATCAATTTCGTTTTCGATGCTAAACGCATCGTTGAGTGAACACATTGTTTATTTATTCATTAAAACAGACATATCACTGATTGCTGTCGTTATCATGATCAAGCATGGCATTCATAGGCATAGCCAGGCGCCTAAAGTTAGTAGGCACACGACAACAATCTTAACAACCTGATGCAAGACGATTATATTAGAAAAAAAACAATCATAGTTATTTAATTAATTCGAGACATTAAGACATTGACAAATTGGCCTTGCAAGTGAAGACGATCTCGTGGGTTAAACTCCCTAACGGAAATATCATCAACAAATTTATTCTCAACAAAATGCACAGTATTTTTCTGAGAAAAGTGCTCAATAGAATAGGGAAATAATATATCGCTGTTTCCTGTTTCATATTCCTATTGAAATAAGCCACCAAGAGCAATAATTGTCAGCTATCTCTCATTGTCACACAGTTAGCTCGAAGTACAGCACGATGAGCTAAGTGAGCGACAAGACCACAACCTTGCAGTGTTACAAGAAGTGACAACAACAACAATGAATGATGATGACGTGATTTCATTTGGCGCGCATTGTGGCCATTGCCGTTGCCACTCTAGTCGTCATGTCCAAGTAGTATTTTGGTATAGCGTTGAATTGTTCGTTGACCGAGACTTGCTGCTGAGAATTTTGCTTTTTAAGAATAGAACAGAGCAAGCCGTCCGTCTGTTGCTCATCTTTTTTTGCTGCTCATTCTCTCGTTCTTTCTGCGCACAACTTAAGGAGACGACACAAAAGAAGAAGAAGGAGGAGAAATAGACGAAGAATTCCAGCAAGTTGCAATGTACAATGTGCAAGTAACAGCTTCGTAAAGTGGCTCAAGCAAGTGAATGCTATAGCAAGCGTTGTGTCCCCACCACAAACACAATGGACGACACCGCACAGTTGTAGTGAATAATCGTAACATTACGTACAAGCAGGAAAGTGTTCATTACCGCTACGGTATGGTGAGCTATCAATGGGGCCATTGAGCGCCACTGTAAGTTGCGTAAGTGTGAGTTGCAAGTGACACCACGAGTAGCGTCATTATTGTGTGCGAGCTACTCACCAGCTGGCCAGCTTGACCGCACGCATTGCTTTGCAGTTCGACACACCAATAACAATGTCGCCGCACTGTGTAGTGTCATTTCATTTTCATTTTCATGCATTTTGGCTAGCATGAAGTTCTCGATTCAATTCAGTTCAGTACAGTTTAGCCTAGCTTTTAGTTTGGTTTTAGCTCGACGAAGTTCAAAAGAAATCACTTGACTTGCACTCATTGCACTCACTGCGTTCACTTGACTCAAAGAATCAGAGTAGCAGTAGCAACAACTACGTCGACACCAACAACTCAAGCATCCAGTCAGCAAAGCGTACACGGTATACGTTGCGGCATACAATAGACATTACTGTGGGCTACTGATAAGACACTACACTGGCGTTCACTGATTGTTGGTGTCGCTGTTGTCATTTAAGAAAAGATGGCTTCAACTTTATTGTCCTCTCCCTCGTTCGTTCTATCTCATTCTTTCGAGACTGGCCGCTTGTAAGAATTGTCTCCACTTCAGACTCAAGCCGAATAAGTTGCCGAATAATCTCCAAGTTTCATGCAAAGTTTGTCTAGTTTGTTAAGTTAAGGGCTGCAGTTTGGGTGCGTCCAAAAATCTACTCCTGAAATGATGGTCTAAAAATGCTGAGTGTCAGGTGAAAAAGATCACACGCTCACCTGACGCCCGTCGTTGTGGACAGGTTGCCGCACAACAGGGCAACCAGGACGACGCCCTGTTTTCTTCTGACCACATGTGCATTGACTGAAAATTGAACTCTGATGAGTTAAATTAATCTTACTCTTGCTCTTGCACCTGTGCCTTCGCCTTCGCCATCGTCATCACCACCAGTCGTTGTTGTAATTCTATTTCTTGTTGTACTCAGATTCACGCATTGTTTTTTATTTTCATCATTGTGTGTTGAAAAAATTTCAGCTTCTTTTACAAATATTTTGACAAACAATCAGGCACTTGATGTCATGCATCAGTTCAATTAGGTTTGAGGTTGTGTCATTTACGAATTATTCACATCAGACACAAGAAATTATTGCATTACCACAAGAGAAAAAGTCTCGTGCCTAGTGTCACAAGCATCAGTATCATTTCACTGATGACTTTGGATAGCTTAATTATGATTCGCTATGAGTTTCAATCAGTAGTAGCTGAAACTCTAAACTGTAAACGCGTGTTATGCAAATATCTAAGTGTGGCTCAATAATTGTTCACGTTCGTTATGTTTCAATAGCCATCATGACGATGACATTGATGCTAATGCTGATGTTAGTGTTAATGGACTGATGGCAATATAAAACATCTTTCGGGTTGCAATTGCAAGCAAGACAATTTTAAAAGAGATTCAACTCACTAAAGCTGTTTTAGCCGTGGACTTCAAACGTTGTGATGAACTAGTTTGGTATTTTCTGTTTGAATCTATCATCTAGTCTGACAATCATTGCCAGCGCATGGAATTGAAGTTGTGCAACTTCAAACAACTATATGATTGTGTGCTCATGATTGACATCATTGACGTCCGAAGCACTTACTTACTGCAACGGCAACAAGAACGACAACGACGACGACAAACGTCCGTCTTCACGTTCGTAAAGCCGTTCATCATTCATTCTTCATGATTCATAAATGGCATATTATCTACAATGCAAAGATAGTAAGCACGATGAAAAGTCATGTGTAAACACAACATCGTATCGTCATCAACAATCGTAACAGTCAATAATCATTAGCGCAAATTTCACACTAATATTCATTTTTAGCCAACGTAATCATCGAATTGTAAGCAGCTCAAACTTGAGCTGATTCACTTCCAACGTTAACTTTTAGACCTTTTTCCTCTTACGACGCATTGTAATGTTGCAAATCAATGTCTCTTGTGCACTGTAATGTTTAGTATTAGTCAGTTCATGTTTCCCTGTTGGCCGACGTCGATTTGATTTATTTATCTCGTCGTCAACGTCGTCGTCGACGAAGAAATTTTCAGTGTATATTCATTCAAGATGACTAATCATTACCATTGCAAAGCGCGGAGTATAGGCACTCTCTCATTCGCGTGGTCTCTTCACGACAATTGGTGAATTTATTTTCCATCATTCCAAAACAATATCTATCCTATATCTTAATGCCAATCCAAAGATCAATCGCAACAAAATTTCCTGACGAATACTCAATTGTGACAATAGCACTCTCACAGTTTATACACATCATAAACACACGTTAATAAGTGTAAATGTTGATGCTCGTATACGACATGCAGCTGATATTGGTGCTCATTGTTTTCGTTTGCCTTTGGTTCGTTTGTGTTGTCCACTACTCAATGGTACGCTAGCTTTGTCTTGTGCGTCCACGTAACCAATTTAATTGTCGCGAATATCAGTTATAAATTGACCATTGAGACTCGACAAGCGCGCCTGACAATCGTCCAATTCGCGTTTGGTGTTTTTCACTCCCTCGCCCATCAGGTGAAGCAAACGTTTTTCCTTTTCGTAATTGCTCAAATCCGATTGCAATTGAATCGTGAATTGAACACACTGTTTCTTGTCATGTTCCAGTTGAGCGTCTGTCGCTCTCAGTTGCGGGCAACGCGACTCACTCGTCTTCAATTCGATCCAATCGTTTCGCAATTGCTTATTGTAACGCTTCAGTGTCAACATTGTTAAAGGCATCGCGACACCTCGCCTTGTTTGAGGTCACAGTTTCGAGCAGACGCTTGTTTTCCGCTAGTAAATTATCACGTTCTTGATGAGACTGCTCATTTGCATGCCTCAATTGTACAATTTGTTTCTTTAATTCAATGTTAGCTTCGTTCAATTGAGCTTTCGTCGCATTACATTCTCGCAATTCTTAATTGCACTCATTTCTCTCAGTATTTACCTCATTCGTATTGCCCTTGTTCAGCACTTTTTGCAATTGTTTCAACAACTGATTGGCTCTATTGGCCCACGAATCGCGCTCCTCCAAGGCTTGAGCATTTTTGTGCTTCATATCATCGAGTTATTTGTTTGGGTGTGTGTTGAGAATCAACCGCACCCAATTTTTGTTCGTTAAATTGATTTCCATGATTTGATTGTTGACCTGCAATAGCAGTCCACAGATCTAAACAATCGTCCAGATCTCGTCGTCATTTGGTCCACATCGAACGCTTTTGCGATGGCACCGAACACTTGGCCCCAGTTGGATGGCAACGATTTCAAATCGTTGTAATTGTTCACGCTAATTACATTGGTTGTAGTTGTGACTGAAGCGTGCTACCCGTGAACTGCGTTGAGGTATTTCAAACACCGTTGTGTAATTGAATGATGACGCAATTGAAATCGGAGCTCCTCGAATCGTTTCGAAGTCAGCTGTGCCTGAGCATTCGTTGCCATTGATTCGAACAGCTCGATCAATGTTGGCACCTCTTGTTGATGTTCATGCACAACGCTCGAATTTGCACTCGAATGTGCCAATATATCGATTGGCATCAGCACTAGCAGTAGTATTGGAAGTGCAATCATAATTTCTAACTATTTGTTAAATGGTTCTATTATCTGTTAATTGGAGTTATCGAAAAATAATTTGCAATAAATACTAGAACGCAGTGGCTCTAACACTAATAAATGTCTAATGTAAGATTACACGTGTAAATTGATCTTGAGCTATTTTTAGACAATGCACGATTGTTAAGTGCAATTAACATTTGTGTGTTTTTATTCGCTGTTGATAATTGAGATAAATCTCATATCATTTGATCCTGATTTCTGAAAATCTCATGATCTCAATTGAAGTCAAAATCAAGCGGATCATCGGTGATTGGGATGATACGTGTCACACGACGTTGACCACCAGATGATGATTGTTGTGTGTCATACGGTGACCAATAGTTGTAGGTCGTCACCTGAGGCTGTTTTTGTGGTATTTGTGGTTGATCGTTGAAATCTCTGCTGTCATAATAACTTCCGTGCATTGTATTGATTTCATTCGGACGACACCTGTATTGTAATGACCTGTTCAATTCGTTGAGATGTTAGTTTTGCTTAGAGCATTGAGCGTTGCTTTTGGACAGCTCTGCATTGCTCGATTTGAGCCACTCAACCTGCGATTCGAGCGCCCCAACCTCGCTCAATCCGTGACTATAATCAACATTATAACAGTTTCGAATACTGTTGCGACACTCGTCCAATTGTTGCATCAATGATGACATCTCATGGTCACAGTCGCCTAGTTGCTCGTCGATTTGTTCCATTCTATCTGTCAATTGTGCAATTTTGCTGTCTGATTCAACACTGGCATGTTTCATTCGCACCCATGCAATTGTGCCTTCAAATTATCATTTGACAGTGTGACGATTTCCATGTCACATTTCACTTTGTCTTTGCTGTTGCGTAATTGCTCTTTAAGCTCTGTGAGTTGTTGCTCAAACTCTTGAGTTGTTCGCAATTTGTCGCCTTCGATCTGTGCCAATCTTGAGGTCAATTCATTGTTCTTTATACTTGTTTGTGTCTGCAACTCTTTGCACTTTGTCAGTTCATTTTTAACTTCATCATTTGATAATTTAGCTTCCTAATTACATTGCATTTGTTTGGACAATCTTTTCGTTCTTTCAACCCAATCATCGCGTTCTTTGATCGTCTGTGTCTTTTCCGCCTCTATTCGTGCAATTTTATCGCCCAAATCATTATTGCCAGCTTTCAAGTGTACATTTTCGTCGCGTAACTTTTGCAACTCCAGCAAGTAATCATCCCTCTCCTGTTTCAGTTTCACATTCTCCTAACTCAATTGAATGATTTTTTCCTCGACATGTGCTATTGCATCATTTGTAGTGTCACCTTTGGTTTCATTGACGTGTGTATTGTTTTTGGACAGTTGTCTGCTCGATTGTACTCGCCGCAAATCGACTCAATCATTGAGGTCGCGCTGTGTTGTTGAGTCTAAGGTAACCAACTCAAGACTGGCCTCAAATATTTGGCCCCAATCGACAGGCAACGATTGCAATTCATTGACAATGTTTGGCTCAGATCCCTCCAGCTGCTGCTGCTGTTGATGTCTATTCTGATTCAATCCATCGTAATAGCTCACATAACGTCTCACCAAAGGTTGGCGTCTAAATTGTTGTCTCAATTCAATCAATCGGCTTGCGCTCATCCAGGCCGCTTGACCATCGGCACCTCTACGTTCGTACAAATCGATCAACAATGACACTTCTTGTTATTGTTCATGCACAACACTTGAGTTTGTGTTCGACCCTGAGCTGCCCTTTATTGGCAGCAACATCATTAGAAAGGCAATGAGATATTCCATGTTAATCATTTTGGTTCTCATCAATTGTGGTTTGATTAATTCTTATTGTTAAAAGTGCTATGCTATCGCTAAAAACGAATGACAATCTTGCCTCATTCACTTGCAAATATATTTACTCTTCCAATACACGCAGTTAATATCATTCACTGCAGTTATTTGAATGCAAGATGCTATTTTTAGACACTGCAAGTTATTATGTTTTGATTTTATTGATCTCTCTATCATAGGTCAAATTATGGCAAGCAATAATTGAGCTCACAAGAACTCGATCTTGAATGGATTTGCAAATTTGCTTGATACAGATCCTGCAATTATGTCCCATATTCCGTGTTCAACGCTTGGTGTTGAATGCCGCTTGCTATCCACCGAATTTCGCTTTTAATTGATCGACTTGATGCATACAATTCGCGTACATTTTGGCCATTTTAGCATTTCGTTCATTAGATTCCTTCAACACAGCCTGGAATGCACTATGTGGGCATTGTTGTTGTTGATGCTGATTTTGATCATTGTAGTGCAGCTCGTAAGCATCGTTCGTATTGAGACATCCTTCCAATTGGTGCATCAATTGTGAGGCTTCGGTGTCCCACGTCTTGCGTTGATCTTTGATTTGCTCCAACTCTCCTACGAAATGTGCCAACTTGGTTTCAATCAGAGCGTTGCGTCGCCGCAATTCAACTTTTTTCTGTTCACAATTGCGTTCATTGACCGAAGATCCGATTCTCAGCTCAACGTTTTTGGCGCTCAATTCAGCTTGAGCCTCGTCGCATTGCATCAATTTGCTCCGAAGCTCACTGTTTGATACGCGAAGAACATTATCGGTATCTGTCTGTTTGTCTTGCAACTGTTTGGTCAATTTCTCTACCTTATCATCTTGTTCGGCGGCTGCTTGCATCTGTACAGATCCAATTTTCTCAATCTTTGCGCTCAGCTCAGCATTGATTGTTTTCAATCTTTCGAATTTGGAGATATTATCTTCGGAATTTTTCTGCGACTGTAGAATTTTCCACAAATCTACACAATCATTCAGGTCGCGTTGTGTTGTTGGATTCAAATGAGCAAGCTCATGCAGATTGGTCTCAAATATTGTGCCCCAATTAGCAGGTAGAGAGCGCAAATCATTAGTCATGGTGGCCTCGTTTGGCTCTTGGTTCTTTATCAAATGATTGAAATAATTCACACATCTTTGCGCCAATGACTGACGTCTAAATTGTCGTCGCAATATGATCAATCGGTTCGGATCGATTCTTGCGTCCTTCTGACTGTTATTTTCGTACAAGTCAATCAACGATGTCACCTCTCGTTGTTGACCACTTACAACACTTTGATTAGTGCTGATCGCAGCCAAACAAACATTAGCAATTGGCAACAGAAGAACGACGCTCATAAGAAGGATGCCCATATTGTTGGTTTATCTTACTAGTATATTGCCCATAATTCTTAATTATGATGATGGTATCACTTGTTTGTTTTGTAAAAGTCTGTCTGTAATGTGCTCTTGGAAGCTTATCTAACCAGTCTTTGTCAATGCGAATAATAAGGACGAGTTTTATAAGATGAACTTGCAATTCATTTTCTCTCTGTGCACCTCTCAATTACCAGATTCAATTGCAAAATCTTTGCTTTCGAAATCATTATTATATAATTTCACTAAAGAGATAGCTATTTTGCATCGTATTTTTAGATTATCGAGCATAGTCTTCGATAGTGTAGGTGATCCACTTTTCTGTTGTTTCGCTGCAATTGTGTTAGTGAGTGTGTATAAAAGCACGCACAAGATGTGTGATTCTGTATGGAAACTTTTCCGAGCCAGCCTTGCATGCACAGGCAACATGTTTTCATTTCATCCCTTTCTGGGCGACTTGTCCACTGTCTGAGTTATTTCTCCACTGGCGGTATTTTCTACTACTTTTATGTAGCTTTTAGCATTGTATTTTCCTCATTTAAAATGCATCAGCCGAGTAGAATTGATCGCATTCGATTTTGTTCAAGGAAATACAGCATTTTCAGTCCACGCCAAACAGAGAATTGTTATTGTAAACAACTGAAATACGGACTCCGAGTGCACCTGCCACATGTAAGGTCACTGGTGTTCAAACTGATGACTCTTGTTATTGGCTATTCACTCGAAGGTTTGGAGCTCACATTTATGTCATTACTTCATGCGACAATGTGAAGAACGTTGTCTCCATGATGTCAAAACATTGCTTTTGTTACTATAATATTTAGCTCTATGGTTTTGAATCACACTAACTTTGAAACCTCAATTTGGATTCGCACAAATTCTTTGCTTTGCAACGACTTGAATATCCGTTTACGATGTTGAATGTGTGCAGTTCTTCCAATCAAGGGTCCCAAAATAGACATACTTGACGCCAGAGACACCAGCAAGCTCACCACGAGCGATTCTCACGACATGGTGTACGCCATCGGTGATACGATTGATCTCAAGTGCCAAACTGCGCCTTCAAAACCGGCGGCCTCTCTTCGTTGGTTCATCAACGATCGGGAGATTCCTATTCCAACATCGAATGCTTCGTCGTCGATTGATCCCATTTCTTCCAGCGATGGCGATCTGAGTACATCCGGTGCCAACAGCGATGGCGTCAAGGTGTCCCCGATATCCTACAATTTTCACTTCAAGGGCATTCTGTCATCGTGGTCAACGCTCAAGTTCAAGCTACAGAAACATCAACTTGTTCACGGACGTGTTAGTTTCAAGTGTGTGGCAACCATTCGTCAGGAATACTCGCTGGACAGCAAACAATTGATTGTTATCATGAGCAGCGATGGCACGTCTATAGCTTCTCATAGCGACGATCCTCATTCAGCGGCCTTGTCACACAGATCTTATCATCACAACAACAACAACAATTACCATCACCATAATCATCATCATAGCAGCCAATCGACAAACCTTCGACGCAAAGACATTGACTATAGTGAACGACTGAGGCGCTCAATGACAAGTGATCCACTTGAGAATTATGCTAAATTACACCATGGTCCAAATGCCGTTAATTCTGATAGAATAAAGCATAATAATAATATTGATAACATTAACATGAATGATGCGTATAGATTCACAACGCATGAAGACGCAAAACGAACCAGCCTCGTTTCTCGAGAGCACGCATTGTCTGCAGGACAAGACGTCTACGATAGAGGGGCTGCACCAAGATCAACGAGGACAAAGAGAACTTCGCGCCTGAACGACGTTGAGAACATCATGAGACAACAACAATATCACAGTGACGACATCACGAACAATAATAACAACGAATTCGTTTATTATTACGAGAATAGCGATACAACATTGGGCGCCAAAATTACAGGCTCAGACAGCGGGTGGCGAACGGGTGTTGATCCATTCGTCAACTATGTAAAGGCGACAACTGATATTGAGCCAGACACAGGTGGTGGCATTGCGGCTGACGAGACAAATATGGACCGATCCACACACGGCAACAATCGGTTGTCGACGAGAAACCAATCAATTAAAATCATGTACACCAAAGAGCGAGACACTCGAAGACCAACTCTCAATTGGCCGCCAATGATGGCAGGAAGAATATTGATCGACTCAGTCAGTGGCAGCGTTGGTGTAGCGTCACTGTCGAAGCTGTCATCATTGTCTGACACCGATTTGACTCATAATGACGGCTTGGCTGTCGATTCAACGACAGCTTATTCGAGCTCATCGACGGATAGAATTTATGACTCAAGAGCGAGCCATACAGTCAACAACATTTACGCACCAACAGCGACTCAAAAAACCGCAGACAACTATATTGCCGACACAAAGTTGTTTCTCGAATATATGATCAACCAAATCAATTGCAGTTGTGCCAACGGCGCCATCGATACACAACTCGCTTGGTACATCAATGACGAAAGTTTGGATTGGCTCGATACGCGACATTATGCGTCGAAAGTCAGCAGTGACCATAGACAGACTTTGATCACAATTGGTTTTCAGCAGGTGCCCATACCAATGTCTCCAGGCACTCAACAAATAGCAAACAGTGTTAGTGGCACCCAACCGATCGACAACAAAAAGTCATCAAAACCTGTGACACTTTCTACGGTGTTAGCACAGTATGTGCATAAGCCGCAACTGAAATCACCGCATCATCGACAACAAACCCAGCAACAACAATTGCACAGC
Organism: Fragariocoptes setiger; assembly: GCA_019968535.1. NCBI lineage: Eukaryota > Metazoa > Arthropoda > Arachnida > Trombidiformes > Phytoptidae > Fragariocoptes > Fragariocoptes setiger. Next base: position 33,158 of record JAIFTH010000108.1, on the reverse strand, counting down.
ACGGTGCCTTCGAATCAGCGGCAACAACAACAAGCGTTGCAGCATCAAACAATCCGAATCAAATGTAGAGCGACGCACTCGCAACATTTGCATTCAAGTTCCGAGACTATAACGTTCGATTTCAATCCGCCTGGCCAAAGAACTCCCGGGATGGCGTTAGGTCGAGGTCAAGCGCACCAGATAATACAAGCCTCATCAGGTAATTATCTTTTAATATAAACATTTCCTTTCTAGTTATGTTTACACTCTACATCATGGTTAGTTCACAATAGTTATCGACCATAGCGTTCTAGCCAGCACTTAACCTGATTCTCTAATCTAGTAGCTGAACGGATAACTAGTGTGTACACTAATGCTGTAATATATATAACAATACTAACAAACAGTAGCTCGATTGCTAATCAATTAATTGTTCATCTTTTCGTTCGTCTTTTGTTCGTGTGTGTGTGTGTGTTTGTTTGCCGGTCTGTCATGTACCACTCGTGTTTCGTCGGCAACGTCGTCCGGTCCAACTCAACTGAACGCGACGCAATGTCATGCGGCCGCTCAACGATCCGTGCTCACTCTAATGACATTTGTTTTGCCGTCCAATGTTTCTAACAACAATAACAACTATAACAACATCCCGTCGTCGTTGCCATGGCTCACAACGTGCCTTGCGTCTATTGATGTAATATACGTTACATCATTGTTGGAACAATCGACCGGATACAACCAATCGATGCCTCAAATTCCGACGCGTCTTCATTAGGTCTCGGCAGTGGCGCCGCTGCATCGCTTAGGCTCACTAACAATTACTCCACTCAATGCTCGATAGTAGCATCACTAATTGCGACGCTATTATTAGTGCTTGGCGCTCAATTGTCTTGCCTGTTGCCCGCGTGTAGTAGCCGCCAAATAGTTGGTTAACAAGACGCGGAATAGATGCCAACGTGGGCCAAAAGAGTCTATTATTATTGTTACTGTTGTTATTTACGAAGAAAAATCGTACATACACAAACACACATTTTGTGCCTTATGCCGATCATTTTGTTGTTTCGCTCTTCATAGTGTTGCTCTGTTGCACTTGACGCGCACATCCTGGCATTGCCAACAAATTCAGCACACACACACGCTCTGGATGGCTGCGCTCCAATATCTCTACTTCATTCTATGTCAGCTCAAAGCAACTAACAATGGGGCCAACCAATACAATCTAACGTTATGGATGACAACCGATGCTTGTTGTGAGAGTGTATGTTGCGGAGAGCATCTATTCTTCATTCTTCGTTTTCGCGGAGATCGCCCCTAAAGATCGACTCTCACTAATGGGAGCGCCTCAGCTTCGAGTACTATAGACTTGCGCGGCCAACTTTCTGGACGCGTGCCTCATGCACGTGATTGATCGCGTACACAGGAGCGGCCATTGGCGTGTTCTTTCGTCTAGCAAACTGGATACATTCCAAAACGAAAACGCGCTGTACATGAGGCAAGCGTGTTGTCGGACACGCTCATGCTCTATCGAGTCTAATCTAATCGAGTCTATCGACGGAGGGATACTGATTTCTAGTGACATCAACTTGCGCATATAAATCATCGTTTTGTATCGTCTGCTCAAGCTTGTGTGACGCTTTTTGCAGCTTAACAATGTTATTGCGTTCATTTGTGCCACATATACATATCCGACCGATGTCAATAACGACCAATTGTCGATCTCAATCACCTCAAACACTAATGGATTTTGAACTATATTCAATCTCAAAGTCCGTCAATATCGTCGAGATTTGCAAAAATCAAGCCATTGATGGATCAATTCCTGCATTGTGATGAATATCACATTGTATTCTGATGCATTACTCTGTAATTAGGAGGCCTACTCGCGGAACAAATCGGATACCTAGATGATAGGCCGATCTTTCTGGATCTTTCATATTTGTATGATCTGAGAAAAACTGTACCCATAAACCAACGACTAAGAATTAGTAGTAATGGTAGAGCTTGCATTTAATTACACCACTTTGTCTTGTATTGTGTTTAATCTTCTTACTTGCCCTTTTCGTTTCGTCGTAATGCATAATTCATAATTGTTGATTAATTAAAATCTTTGTTGGTGGTTCGGTCAATCAGAGTGTTGCGTCGTTTGAGCTCTTTACAAATTCAATGTAAACTTGTACATCCACGTCTACTTGCGTTGAACGCCTATTACAGAGCAATTGACATCCGTGTAATAACTAAGCTCCGGTAACTAAGTCGGGTTCTTGCCTTGTAAAATCTAGTAGGGCAATGTGGCTCGGCGACAGCTGCTTACAGCTGTAAAGCCGCGAGAGAGTAATAACGAATGTGAACAGTTGTGAACAATCTGTGCACTGTCCCGAACGGGGATACTGTGATTTGTGTGTTGTGGAAGCGTGAGGAACGCTCGCGGCTTTACAATTTTTGAGGCAGAGTTAAATAATAAAGATGATACACTAATGAAAGATGAAACTTGTATAGGAAATTATGAAAAATTTCGGCTGATGGGTTTTTTAATGAACAATCGCACACGATGCGTCTACTTCAAGTGTCGAAGTACAAGTGAGTGCTGATTCTTAGCAGCATGTTATTGGATACACGGCTTGTCATGTTCCCAAGCATATATGACGACTCATAAAGAGGGTGAGCATGTGTTTCCGGCCACATGTTTTATGAGTCGCCAAGATTCTCGACAACAATAGTAGCGGCAAGTGAGCCAAACAGAATTTAGAATGTGTGCACATGTGCGAACATCTGGCAACTATTCGCACATGTGCACGAGGCGCCGAGTGCACGCATCCTATTGTGCACAAGTGTGAGTGTGCACATGTTCACGGCACGGCGTCACATAGCGGCTCAAGGTTCAGCAAGCATGCTAATACCACGTGTGACTACAAATTCGGCTAGTTCAATTAGTCATTAGTCGCCATCCAATTTCGTTCGTATTCCTTCTCTATTATTCTCACATCTACAAATACATCACTGTGATGCCTCAATCCAAGACCGCCAAACGCAAATTGCCCGGCGACAAGGACCCGGGTCGAATGAAAAATATTGATAAGGTTGTCCTACAGAATTTCTACAAATTAGCACACAACAACATTGACGTACGTCTCACAGCAGCGAGATCGTCAATCAAAATTCTCAATGCTTTGCTCAGACGAGAACACCATGCTGCCTACGAGAACTTAAATTATTGTATCAGTCGTTTGGTTGCAGGTCTGGCATCACCTCGTGACTCGGCACGCAATGGATTCAGCGTTCTGTTGCTCGAGATACTCGAGACAATGCCCATGTCACCCGAAAAACTCATCGATATAGCCGACGATAAGATAGGTCACATCAACAAGGACAGCACTAAGGACATTCTCATCGGTTGGTATTTGTTGATCAACATTCTTTTCAAAAGTGGTAAGCTGACTAAAGAGAATGCATTCCGACGCATCTACAGTCACTTAGTTGCAGTAATGAAAGCCAAATCGTATATGGAAATTCCCGTAGCCAATGTATTGCATCAATACTCTAAGATGTTTTTGCCTTATATAGAGGAATCTCTGCCGCAATCTCTACTGCAGTCTGACGCAAAAACCAAACCAATAGATCTGTTTATGGCCTTATTGTGTCAAAAAAATGGTGTTAAGGTTCCGCAACTTGAAACTGTTAACATCAACGTTTTGGTCGACATTGCAAAAGCATGCAACGAAGACCACCCCCTCATCATGGAAATTATTGATTTCATTTTGCGTGCTCATCCCGAGGCTTTTGCAACATTTTCCAAGCATATCCATGAAATCTTTTTTGTCAAGAACCACAACAAATTGGCATGCAACGGTCTCACTTTGATCAATAACTTGTTGATCAAAAATGAAAGAATAACTGATCGTCATGTTAAATATTTGTTAACGGCACATGTGATTCGTTTCCTAATCGTTGCATTGCGTCAGAAAAAAGCATTTGCACAACACTGGTTCAACTCTATTACCACTTTCTACAGCTCAACCACTATGTTGAATTACAGCGAAACCACAAAGCGTACCTTTGAGATACAGTATGCTATATTGGATGCGATTACGAGCCCCCCAGGATCAATGGCGTTCGATTCTGATAGTCGTAGCTCAGTTTTGCATGATTTGTTAACCAACGCCAATTCACAGGTGTTAAAAAAATTCATCTCTAAATTTAACTCAGTTGCACCAACAAGTACATCCGTCTCTCAACTCGCCTACATCTTAAGAAGGCCCCAAATGATCGAAGAGAACGAAATTACTCATGCAACCGCTGTCTCTTTTTTGAAACAATCTTACTTCGAACCTAGTGATGCTGCTCTACGCGAATCCTTCAAACAAGGTTATCAATCCATTATTGAGCACATTATCTCCGGTCCCAAACTCGGAGATAAAGTCGAGTATCTTGAGAATATTTTACACGATCTGGAAAAAATCATGTGCAATCATGAACTCGTTTCATCCAACCAAAAAGAGGTCAAGAAAGTTTGGTCACACTTCATCAAAAAGTACCGTTCATTCAAAAAGAAACCGATGAGCGACAAGCGAAGATTCCTCATTACAGAGCTAGTTTTCCTGTACTTGGGATTGATATCCGTTCTTGATGAATTGGAAGGATCAACCCAATTGATGGATGATTTATGTTTGAAGGATGAGTCTGATCGGATAAATGTTCTTACTGGCATATTGTTAGCAATTCTTTCCACTGAAAGTTGTTCTAAAATGACGAAAAAATTCGTTGCGGTTGCGTACTCCTATCTATTACCGTACACAACGAGCTCTTCACATGAACAGATACGCGACGCTTTACTAGACGACCATCACGAGGATGACGATGAAAAGATGTCCCACGGATCTGAAGCCGAAGATGATGAGGGAAATGGAGATGGAGATGAAGTACATATGGATGATGACCAATTGTCCCATGAATCTGAACCAAAAGATGAAGACGAAGAGGATGAGATATACATGGATGATGAGCAAATGTTCCGTCTGGACAAAGCGCTAGCTGAAGTATTCAAAACTAAAAAGGCTCAGTTGAACCATGACACTTCTTTCCGTTTAAGGGTACTAGAACTGGTCAAGATAGCTTTTCGTAAACTTGACAAGTCTGATCTGCAAGAATTCAAAGATTTATTGATGCCCGCCCTGTTGAAAATCTCTCGCTCTGGAGCTAAAGATGACAGGCTCCTTGTAGAGAAAACTCGCGTTATTCTGAAATCATCACGCTAGAGAGATAAACTTTACAATCACTGATTAAAATTGATATATAAGTCCAGCGGCGGAGACATTATCACCGGCTCCTCCTGTTTGCTTGACCTTTGTACACACGAGAACAGGCGCAACGCAAATCTCAATTTGCATTCCCTGCAAGTCTTCAGGCCAGCAAACAACTGGATGTTTGGGGTTAAATAGAATCCTACGTCGCATTTCTTGACGGCTGGTTGTGTAAGAATCATCCATTATGAGTTTGGCTTTACCAACATCAACTTCATGAGATCCACAAGTGTACCTGTGAGCCGTCAGAGCGGCTTTGACTGAAGAGGTGAGGCTGTTCTTCCACTGCGAGTCTACCTTCGTCATGATTGCTTGAAAGGCTAAAGTGTGAACGTGTATCCTACTCAAGCGGCCATTGGTAGGTTTTTGCAAGCGCGTAAACAATTGTCGTGTCTGATCCAAAGCGGTGGCTATTCGAGGATAAGCTTCAGACTTAAGATTTACCTGGCCATCGTTGAGAAAGCCTAGCAAGTTGGGTAATTCTTGTTCATTCATACCGAGCGAATCAACGCGTGGCAAGACGAGTTGTTCTATACTCTTGAGAAGTGCATGCTCGGTAAAAGACGCCATCTCTAAGTGAACTTTGGTATTTCCCAAGGGTAATCGCGTGAGTGTTTCACTGAGCCGCTCCAAGCGAGATCGACGTACGTCAATCGGGATAGGAAAGTTATCCATCATTTGCAATCCTCCAATAACCAGCAAGTCAAGATCTTTGATCTCTTTCAAGCGATCAATGAAAGTTGTGACAGATTCCATCACTGGATTGAAGTTGTCGTTGTGTATAATTAATCTATTGGCTCTTGGTGCAACATACTGGCCCCACCTTTCGCCAGCAGGATATTCAATTGATATATGAATGTCGTCTCGATCAACAATGGGACCTGATAGAATCAATTTGTCGGAGAACTCATTTTTCGCTGCCCGACTCAATTGCGTGCCGAGCAATACACGTTCCACACCCTCCATGACAAAACGTTTGGCCATAACGGCAGCGTTACCACCTACTGCTCTGCGTGATTTGGCACCAGCACTGTTAGCTCGAGCGACCAATTCGTCAAAGAATGAGCTGTTGTCGATATATCGTTCCGCCGCTGCGCCAGCAGTAAAAAAGTATGCGAATAGTTCGTTGAGCTGATCCTGATTTTGGATGGATTCGTGGTGCACCAAACGAGTTGGCGGCTCGCCCGATGTGATGAGTTGTTTACTGGAGACAAATAAATCCAAACATGAGCCAAAACCGACAGCAATGTTCAGGTTTGTGCGAACACTGACGCGACTTTCTATTCTCAATAAACTTTTTAATGCTTCATCGACTATCACATTGTAGTTAACTTTTGGCGTGCTTGAGTGGTGAATGTAATAGCCTATCACAATCGATGCGCATGCAATTGATACAATTGCAAGTGTTTTAACAGAAATGCCATTTGAGTGAGGTTTTGATCGCGTCTGTTGTTGATCATGATTTTCTGAGCCGGACTCAGGTGTTCTTGTGTCCGTACGTTTCTTCATTTTGGATTTGAAACTAGTATTCACTAATGTCGAGCCATCAATTTATTTCATTTTGTCGTGGGCTCGGTCAAAAGCATTTTCATGGCGCTATTGTTTCGAATGAACAGGGCTGGACATATCTTGTTGGCGGACCGTAAATATTTTGCGTGGTAAAGAGCCACCGGCAATATGCAAAACTTGAAGCACTCAAGTTCACGGCTGGGCTAATTGCCAATTCTCAATGGCATGCGCGGCTTCGGCGCGGTACATTTGAACCCAATTGCACAAAAGCGCATGCGGCATGCTTAGTGCAGCAACTGCAGACAGATAGAAAGCGTTCGTCTGCTTTGGTCAGATCAGCTGTGTGCATGAAAAACATGCCGCTGCCTTTAGGGACACCGCGTGTGCGTAGTATCTATAGTCATCGGAAATCGCGACCAGGAATCAATTAATGTTTATTTCCTTGTTGGAAACAATTTATTCTCGTTCTATTTTTCTATTACTGTCATTGACCGCTCTGGAAGCTTAATTAGGCCAATCTAGTGCTACACGACACACATACACATGACTATGCGAATGTTAGAATACGTTGGTATTGCATGCGGGGCCGGCATTCTCGCCTATTGCGTTTATTTTGATCACAAGCGCCGCAATGCACCAGATTACAGGATCAAAGTTTTAGAGAGACGTCAAAGAGAGAAAAGAGAGCGTGATGCTCGCGACTCCGCCATCGAATTACCTGATCTCACGAACAAAGTCGCTGTTGAAGAATTCTTCATGCATGAGCTACAAAAAGGCGAAGAACTGATTGAGCGCGGTGAAATAGATAAGGCCGTCAAACATTTCAGCATAGCTGTGGTCGTTTGTGGCCAGCCTCAATCAATGCTGGCCTACCTGCACGAAATGCTGCCACCCAAGGCATCAGCGAAGATACTTGAAGCTCTGCCAGCAGCTCAACAGATGTTGAAACAACACGTCAACCCTGAATCTAGTAGTCTTGAGGTAGAAGACGTCGAGTAATCATCAATTGATGTGACTTCCAACAATGTTAACCGTCTAGATCATCATCTCACAACCTACTGGCATCTAGTGATCCATTTAAATCTGTTAGACAGAAGTGTACTTTTCGTTGATTGTCGCATGTACACATTAAAGCTAATACATACACGATCAATGGTCATTTTCTACGTAATAATAAATGCATTGTAAGATCTCTATTCGACCATAGCCTACACCATCATTTGTCTTCTTAGTTAGTGTCCGGAACGCATGTCGACATTATTCTGAAATATGTCTATCGCTCTCCTCATAGTCACAGCATCAGTGTTGATATTTCTAGCATCATTTTCAACGAATTACTCTCTTGGACAAAAATGTGAGCAAGACCTAGTCGATCGCAGTTTCGTGACAAAATTCGGAGAGCCATTCAATGATAGTGACTTGACCAGTGAATGGCCTACATCGTCCAAGAGAGTTGTACATGTTGTATCGACACGCGCCAAGCATCGATTCAAATTGTTTACTTACGACACCGTCGATAGCACCGAGCATTTCTATGAACAAAGTCACGTAAATGGAACAATGTTCGTAGATCCAAGTGTCAAGTATCAGAGGATACTTGGATTTGGCACTTATTTTACCGATTCTGCGTGCCTTACAATCGAACAATTGAGTGATCAAGTTCGCTCAACTTTGATCAACGATTATTATGGTGCATCCAATGGCATACGACTCAATTTTATAGGAATACCCGTGGGTTCGAACGAGTATTCTGTTCAAAATTATGCTTTAGACGCTCCAGGAAGTTCAGGGTCTCAAGTTGAATTGAGTGTATACGACGTAGAGTATCGACTACCTCTCATTAAAGAAGTCCAAATTGCGGCGGGAAATCTTGTCAAGCGTCTCAAGTATATAGCGAGTGTAACTAGTGCACCGAAGCAACTCAAGTCTAACAAGCAGCTCAGTGGCGGTGCATTTCTAGACACTCAATCATCACAATATTGGTATAGTTCTTACCTAAAGAATGTTCTAGATGCCTATAAGGGCCAGGGTATAACTTTGTGGGGCATGACTCTCAGCCGAGCACCAATGAGTTCACCGATAAATGCAACAGTTGATAGCGCCAACTCAATGCAAATGAATGTCTCTACCGCCAAGCAAATAATCGATAGGCACTTGGCATACTCATTACGCTCAGGTGGATACGAAAATTTGCGCCTACTTGTTTTAGACGACAAACGAGAGTATGTACCCCAATGGGCCGATTTATTTTTCTCTGATCCAGTGTACTCTAGATACGTGGCCGGGATTGCATTTTCGGGCAACAGTGTTTCACCGTACGACAATTTGGTTCATGTCAATCGACGTTATCCCAATAAGTTTGTGATAAGCACCGATCCTAGAAGGCACGAGAAGCTAAAACCTGGCAGCTGGGCTTATGGTTACGACTATGGCCTTGACATATTCAAAAGTCTTGAGTACGGATCAATAGCATGGCTCGACTCAAATTTAGCCTTGTCACTAACTGGAGGACCCACTATATCAGGAAAGACATATGATGCCTCTGTTACGATCGATGCACAAAACGACATCTACTATAGAAACCCCAAATTCTACACTATAGCACACTTCAGTCGTTATGTCAAGCCTGGCTCGATCCGTGTCAAAGCACACCTGTCGACAGCACCCAACATGTTTGATGCCCAACATTTAGCTTTCTTGACCCCTGACAATTATATCGTAGTTGTTGTCTGCAACAACAATGATCACATTATGCCATTACGTGTTGGTTTGAGAGATGTCACAAAGGTCGAAGTCGCACTCGAGCCGAAAAGTTTCAACACATTCATCTTTCGTAATGAATAATTGTTATACCAGACTCTCAAAGCAATACAAATAGAGACAATCAAATAAAAAAACAATCAAATCGGCAACCCTGAGTAGAATCTTGAAAAGCAAATTTCAACTGATGAGAGTGCTGTCCGTACCGAAACATGGCTGACATCTTTTCACCATTCATTTATAAGCTTTAATGTAAAACTATATCAATAATTTATACTCTCCTAAGTTTCAATTGCTAATGATGAAGTTCTCGTAAAGTACCATTTGAACCAAAGATACAATTGATACATGGATAACTTTAAATCAATCCATCTGTGAGATACTTTGATTTGAGCCCGGCATTTCCAATTTTGGCACTTTTTGAGGCGTTCATTGTGCACGTTACGCGAACAATAGCGTGTCATAATAATGAATGTCATTTGTTGACCCTTAGTTCCCAGACGTGTCTCAATACTTCTCAACAAATCGTTGGTCTTAAATATTAACAAAAATTCGCGAGGCACTTTTGACAATAACTGGTTAATTTCGTACATGTAACGTGACGCATAACTTTTGATCTCGGATTCCTCGGATTGCATCGCTTTGCGATCAATGTGTTCCGTAATACCACGTGCCACAGCCGACCATGGACGGCCCGACACTACACACGCTAAGACACCGTACAGATCGGCAACGCCGAGCTCGCCGGCGTACTTCTTTATATCGTTCATGTTGGCTTGAATGAGCGCCAACCATAGACTGCTATAATTTAACCTAAACGTATCGCTTAATTTAGTGTACAACCCATGATCGAGTAGCACGATCTCGACTCCGTTTTGATCGTTCTGACGCACCAACAAATTACCCGGATGCGGATCACAATGCACGTGGCCATGATTGAAAATCATGTCACAATATAGGGTGCCTAAACGGCGCGTCAATTGCTGCTTGTCGATTCGATTATCTTCGATGTATTTCATGTCATCTATCTTGCCACCAGTAACAAATTCCATGAACAAAATTCGAGGCGACGATAATTCCCAAAATACTGTCGGTATTTTGAGCCACTTAAATGCAGATAACTCGTCGCGTGCTTTGTCAGCATTGGCGCCTTCGATGGTGAAATCTAATTCGAGCGGTATGTTTTTCTTCGTTGAGTCGGCCAGCCATAGAAACGAAAAATTAGGGAACAATTCGGCTATAACATTGACCAACACGTCCATGGTGGTCATGTCAACATAACTGTGCTGGCGCACTCGAGGATGTTGCACTTTAACAGCGACCTCCTGGCCAGATTTCAACTTGGCACGATGTACTTGAGCAAACGAAGCGGCACCAACAGGCTCAGGATCGAACTCTTCAAACAGCTCTTCTAATTCTTGGTGCAGATCTTCGCGTATCACTTGACGTATTGAATTCAAGTCTGTCCTTGGAGCTTTGTCGTGCAACACAGACAACTCTTCTACGTACTCGGGCGGAACCATGTATTGAAGCGCAGCAATGTGTTGGCCAACTTTAATGAATATGCCACCATTGCGACAGCATAGCTCGAGCAATCTATTGGCGGAACGTCGATGTACAGTGGACCATCTTTTGATCGAGTATTCAGAGCAATCGTCACAGCCGCGTAATGAAAACTTGTAATCGGCCGCAATTGTGGCAGCTGTGGCAAATGCACGCCCAAATCGAACGGCACCAATGTCGCGCAGATTCCAGTCATTGTTTTTGAGGGCGACTAAACTTCCGACACTTGCCGCTCCGACTAGGGTATATCTTACAATTGGTAGAATCATGTCTTGCTTAGGATGGATGTGCGTCCGTTATGGTGGTCCTCACCTAACGCTGATGTCTGATGTTGGGCGGACTTTGCCAGCCGTGATTCGGCAGACTGTAAATAAACACTATACAACTTGATTCCGCAAGCTCCAGGTCGACTGGGTCGAGATTTGAGCTAAATCTCAGTTATAAAGCACGCGATTCGACACATGTTACCCACAGAGGCGGTGTCGGCGAGAAGAACGCATGGCATCATCAGCTGTTCATGGTCCCAGCGTGCAATAATTTCTCTTTGTAAAGCCGCGAGAGAGTAATAACGAATGTGAACAGTTGTGAACAATCTGGTGCACTGCCCCGAACGGGGAGACTACGATTTGTATAATGGAGAAGCGTGAGTAAGGCTCGCGACTTTACTGTCTTGACACAGAGTTAATCGATAGCGATGATTAATAATTAAAGGTGATACTTGTATGGGAAAATTATGATAAGTTTTTGCTGATGTCTTTTAATGAAGAAACAAACACACGTACGATGTGTCTACGTTGAGTATCAAAAACGTGAATAAGTGCTGGGTGGTACCAACATGTTGGATGCGCAGCTCATGTTCTCAAGCGTCTATTACAACTCATAGTGAGGTTGAGCATGTGTTTTTGGCTACATGTTTGATGAGTAGCAAAGATCATTGAGAAGAACAACAATAGTAGCGGCAAGTGAGCCAAACATAGAGAATCTAGAATGTGTGCACATGTGCCAACATCTGGCAACGATTCGCACATGTGCACGAGGCGCCAAGTGCACACATCCTGTTGTGCACAGGTGTGAATGTGCACAACATGTTCACGGCACGGCGTCACATCTTCAGTGTTGAATCGGGCGTATAATTGGTAATATCTCGTTCAATCCTAATTATTGCTCACATTTGTTAGCGGTGATAATACAATATTTCGCCGAGTTGTTACATCTTTTTCACGGTTCTCAGCAAATGAATGCAATGTAACCGAAGAAAGTTTTTATCAATATATCGTGAAGAAACTACATATTGACAGTATCATAATTCTTTAGGGCCAAACGTGATATATTCTCAACAGGCTGTCCGAATGACTATGCGAATGATTGACAATCCGGCTGATGGAGAAGTCAGCATGCCGCCCGACGACACTGTCGCGGCACTTGCATTCAGTCCCATCAATCAACCGTACAATTATCTGATATCAGGCTCATGGGATAACCAAGTGAGATGTTGGATGGTTAGAAAGAATCCCGCGACTAATCAATGGACTGGCGAACCTAAGGCTGTCCAGAATCATGCCGGACCTGTTCTCGATGTTGCCTGGAGCGATGATGGTACCAAAGCTTTCACGGCGTCAGTCGACAAAACTGTGAAAATGTGGGACCTAGGATCCAATACTTTCCAGCAAGTGGCTTCGCACGATGCGGCTGTACGGACGATTCATTGGATCAAAGCTCCACAATACTCGTGCGTCATGACCACCAGCTGGGATAAAACTATGAAATTCTGGGACGTACGTCAGCCGACACCAGTAATAACAAAAACATTGCCAGAACGAAGCTACTGTGCCGATGTTCTCTATCCAATGGCGGTGGTTTCGACGGCTAATCGTGGTATAGTCATCTATAAGTTAGATCCAACGCCAACGGAGTATCGCACATCCTCTGATTCGCCGCTAAAATTCCAACACCGATGTGTGTCGATATTTTGTGATGAACGAAAAGAACCGACCGGTTATGCGATAGGGTCAACCGAAGGCCGAGTGGCCGTCCAATATGTACAGCCGAAAGATCCCAAATCAAATTTCACATTCAAGTGTCATCGCTCAAATGGTACCACCTCGACCACTCAAGACATTTACGCCGTCAATGATATTGCTTTCCATCCCGAACACGGCACAATGGCCACCGTTGGCTCCGACGGTCGTTATAGTTTCTGGGACAAAGACGCACGCACACGACTAAAGATGTCGGATTTATTTGAGCAATCAGTGACCAGGTGTTGTTTTAATGCTCGCGGTGAAGTATTTGCTTACGCAATTGGTTATGACTGGTCCAAAGGTTACGAGCACGCAACGCCGGCAAAAAAGAATCGCATTTTCTTACACGAATGTTACGAAGATCTCAAGCCTAAAGCCAAAGCATCGACGACACGCTAGGTTTGCTTATCAGTTTCAACAATGGCGAAGAGGAAGAAGAAGAGTTCGCTTACTTGATAAAGATGAACAGCGTATGATGATAGTCTGCTGGAAAACATATCAATAACTTTCTAATGTGTGTGTTTAATATTTATGATGATTCAAAACACTTGGTGATAAATTCGATGTTGTTTTGATACTCCTGGTGAGTGTACGAACCTTTTTGGCGACGGAAAGAAGGAAGAGTTTAATGAGATGGAATACCCTTCACTCATTCGAACAATCATTGGATCGGTTTGAACAGCAACGTGGTGACGTATTTGCGCCGAAAACGATGCGTTGCACTAAGCACCATGATACCATCTTTGATGGACAAGGCGTACAAGTGATTGAGCATGACATGATTAGGCTGTGGCAAAATAGTGACATTATTCTTATCAGGATTGTTAAGTATGATCTGTAGCAGATGCGGGGGCAATATGGGTGGTGCGCCCATAGTCTCATGCTGATTGGCGGGCGGCAAACGTGTATAGGATCCTGGGGGCGATCTGTTGAGCTTATCAGTGTCGCTAATACCAATCATGTCCATGTGATCCTCATGCCGATTCGTTTGGCTTTGGCTCGGATCCGCTGGATCCGTTGTTGTTGTCGCCACCTGCTCCATTTTGCTGCGCTTGTTGTGTGCCGAGCTGACTGGTGATTTCCGAAGGATCGAGTTCGATACGTGTCGGTGTAAACATTCTCTTGCGTCCCTTCCTCTCTTACACTCTCTCAATTGATGGAATTCAAATAAGTTTTCACGTAGATGTCTATGTGTGTGAGTGCGTGAGTGCGTGTGTGTTTGTGTCGTTGCGTAGGTTAGCGCTGCGTTGTTAGTGTTGCGTTCAGTTCGTATCAATACTAGGATGATTTAATACAAACTATGTACAAAATGATTTGTGTACAAGGCAACATTTACACAACGGCGGTGACGATGATAACGCGTTGCCAAGTCTCCGCGAACGAACCAGCGAACGAGCGAGCGAACGAACGAACAGCTGAACGCGGTGGTATCATTTATTTATTTATTGCTTTTTCCTGAGTGTCGACAATAATTGCAAGCGTAAAAACTCAACTTACTTTTGTCACGCACCCACCAGCGTATGATTGTATGCATTGCACACAATATCAAGCGGTATTGTAACTCTGATTTTCAATGATTTTGCTCGAATTGTTGAGAGTTTTTACAAACAAGTACAAAAAGTACCTTGCTGCCTGGGAAGCTCACACATACAATCCAGTTCAATAACAACCGCATCAAAGCAAATGTGCAGCAAGAGTGTTGTTCCATCGATATCTAAAACAAGTTAATCTGCAGTTCAACGATAATCTGCTAACAGTGGCGGTAAGAATGCGTGTGAGTTGTGAGGCCCCACACTTTGCAGCCACTACTCACTCAGCTAATGCAATAGTAATGAACTATAGACTGTCTAGACTGACCATGTTTCGACGGTTAGCCAACTTATCTTTTAGGGTCAGTATGAACTAACTTAACTCGAGCTATGACTAATCGTGTTAATTATGACCATAAGATTGACTACGGCGTTCGTTCTAGTGATAGATCTCGAAAGAAATCCGAAACGGTACCCATTTGAAGAGACATGTCAATGAGCAAGCAAATGAGAAGCGAATTCCTGGAACTGAAACTCTAAATATGGACTCCGGCAGACAGACCGTCTAACTGGCACTTCGATTGGTATTCATCAGCCAGCGTATCTTGACTCTAATACCGTACGCCAGACCAAAAGGTGAATGCCAGCCAATAACTAGTAGAACTAGAAACTAATAGACAGACAGATAAATATAGATGTTACTGAAGGTAAATGGTCAGCATAGAGTGGTCATGTTGAACGCGAGTGCATTACGGCAATACAGATGTAGATGACTGAGTCGGGAGAGAGAGAGAGAGAGTGGTCTCTTTCCAGTACAAGAGACCTCCTTGTTATGTCGACGGTAACATCTTTATGTTTTGCCACTCAAAATGTGCAACTGTGGTGCTCTGTAACTGTATTGCCAACTCAACGTGAGCTACAGCCACTTACATTTGTACAATTCACATGTAACAGTGTAACGCAGAGTGCTCGTTGTGATAAAAACACCGAGCACAATCTAATAACGATCGCATCTAATATCGCACCTGTCTCGTCGCTTAAATGTGCGCTCTGGGGATGTTTCTATTGAGAATGGAGCGGGCATACGTTGTACATAACATGGATTTCAACAGCCCACAGATGAGCCAATATTAGCCGAATCATATATATATATATGTATATGTATATATATATGGCAGTTGTGGCAGTCAAAGTTCAGCCGAATATATATATATATGCCGAATCATGTATATATATATATATGATTCGGCTGAACTTTTGACTGCCACAACTTGATGTATGGCATCAGAGCACAACATAGCTTAACGTAATATGGAAAATTTATTCCACGATGCAAATAATCTATTTCTGCATATGCGCACAATCTGGTCCCCAAACCAACTACACACAAACCAATGGCGTGCATGAGTGGGGCCATTAACCATAGCACATACAACCAGTAGCTACTAGTACAAGTAAGTACCAGGTGTTGCCAGGCACCACTCATTGATTGCACTTGATATCTGGCAATGGTGTTTGCTCGTTGATAGTTCAACTGCTGTTCACCGTTAGCACACTTTCTCAATATATCGGTCCTTCATTCTTTGGTGTGCTCGATGATTAGGCAAGCAAGTATTGAGAGGGAAGGCGCGGCGAGTTGGCTGCCTGGCTGGCCATTGTCTGTGGGGGGCGTGTGTATGCCACAACTTTGTGGCCATGTTTTAGTGAGCGTGCACAGAGCATTATATTCCACACGAGTAGTGGAACTGGTATTGGCACTAGTGCTATCGTCACTAGTGGCGCCATCACTAGCGGCTTCTGGGGTCTGGCGTTGATCGGCGGTGAGCAAAATTGTGTTGTTGGCCACGTTAACAGCCACCCATTGAGCCAAACGGACAGGATATTGGACGCCGTCTGACTGACGAACGAACAGGCTCACCATTCGATAGACTGACTGGCGGGCGAGAGACCAGCGAGCGAATTGTGAAATATCGAATGGTCGGAAAACTGTCGGCGAATTACCAATAGAATGGTTTGCTTCATAGAGTAGCGAGAGATAGTGCACGCAAGTTGGTTGCTTGCGTGGCAGGAGCCATCGAAGCGAACTAACCGTCGTCGCTGAGAGTGAGGTGAGGCGAAGCGAGGCAAAGCAAAGCAAGGCGTTGAGCTGGCAAAGCAAGCGTGTGTCGCTCTCTCAAATCAGCACTCACCAAATTATAGGAGCACCTGAGGGACCATTGATTGTATTGGTGCCGGCCGGTCGTCTCGGTATGTATCGACGATGTGACGAGCGTCGAGGTCTGTTGGTAAGCTACCTGGTTGTTGAGGGACACTGTCAGGGAAAAACAAAACAAACAACAACAACAAAAAAAGACACGAGAGTTGTGGTGGCACAGGCACACACGCACGCACGCACTTACAATTTTGAACCTGCGCACACATTACACTGTATACTGTGAAGAGATTATTGTGCGTGAGCCAACAATCGCCCACGCTGCAATGTCGACGACACGCACACGGACGCATGAATGAATGGATTGATGGGCGCATTCGCGCTGGCACGCACATCCATGGGCCAGGCGCCACACGCCAAGACCAAGCCAGTGATTTATGGTGTCTGATCATTGTGTCCCATTGTTGCTCATGCCGTATAATAGTATGCAAGTGAGAAAGCAGACGATAAAAGAGGTAGGTCAACGAGTAAGAATGGTCCACTTCGTATCATTTGTTTCGCCACTAGTGCATCACAGGTGTATCACAGTGCAAGCATCAGTGCCGAGTGAAGCATTATTTTTATTTATTTTGTCTTATTTTTACACACACACATAAGGCTACACACTATACTTTCTCTAAATCTATACTTTAACAAGCTTGACTCACTTCGAGTGTTTTCATTATGTTCTTTTTATAAGTGTGTGTGTGTGTGTGTGTGTGTGTGTGTGTGTGTGTGTGTGTGTGTGTGAGTGTGTGTGAGTGTGTGTCCTAACATACAGCAGTCAAGTTGTTGGCAGTCAAGATTAAGTGTCGCCTGAGTCCAGAGAGACAAAACGGAACAAGACAGTACATAGACAAGGAGAAGGAGAGAGAGAGAGAGAGAGAGAGAGAGAGACTAAACTGGAATGGTCGAGAGAACCACACGAGGTAAAGTAAGAGACAGGTGAGTTAGTCAGTAGTCTAACAATGGCGTGTAACAATGGTAGTGTATATGCCATGTATTATGTTACACGTGTGCCATGTGTTAATGTGCGAGTAGTCCGGACACAAGTGTGAGTGTGTCAAGGTCCAAATGTCATGTGTATAGCTTACCAACGAACACACACACACGATTACTAAAGTAAGAAAGAAACAAACTACTACTGACCTGAGTGAGAGGCCAAGATTACTGCCGGCCAACGCAAGAGAGACCATATCAGGGAAGCATCAGGGAGAAGGAAGACTAGGGAGTAGAAAAGAAGCTACAAACTGAGTCAGTACTTGTTAACTTGCAAGATAAGGTCATAAACTGCAGGTCTGTATCTGGCTACGTGTATGTCTGTCTATGTTTGTGCTTCGGTCTGTTCATCTGTGTGTGCGGTCAGTTTCATGTCAATGTTGTTGTTGTTGCTGCTGCTGCTGCTGTTATATTGTACAAGTTTTCCGGCACGCATGTTATTTAAGTCAGTGCGACTCACAACACACATACATATTGTCGTTGATGTGCAGCAACAACATGAAGATAGACAACAACAAAAAAAATACTCTAGAAACGAACGACAAAAATATACGCCTAAGCATAGCAAAGCAATATAGCAATAAGGATGATGATGAGTCACTCGTTGTCATGTGCAATCGCTCAAGAAGAGTCTGTTAGCAGGAAGAGTTAATACATTTATAAGCATGCAGTGTTGGTCGTGGTGTGCGTCCTCCTATGCATATGCACATAATGAGCGCTTTAGACAGATGCACGCAGGCAATGCCACCATTGCCGCTTTTTGTGGCCACGATGGTGTGGCTTGCACTCGGATGAGCGCGTGTATGTCTGTGTGACAGACAACACCTGATAGCGCACTCATGCACCTGCCAATTGTAACGAGCTCTGTCGCCGGCAACGTGCGGCACGAGTGGCGACGACGACGACGACGACGACGACGACGATGCAAGAATAGAGAATCGTCGCTCGTTTGCTTATTCGCACTGTGTAGCTTGCTAACTGGTTCTACTTGTAATCTTTTGCACGCGTTGTCTAGCGTGCGACACGTGTTGTTGTGACCAGTGATGCGCGTGCGCCTGTCCAACTCTAGCGCCCACAATTGGCGGCGGCGGCCGCCGCAGCCGCCAAGCCAGCTAGAGAGCAATCATTTTGAATTGAGCCGAGCCGAATTGAACTGAACTGATGTAACACAACTTGTGTGTGCGTGCGGGTGCGTGTGCGTGTGAGTATGGGCACGCACGCGCTCACTAGCTCATGTTGTATAACATTGTGCCACTGTTCGCCGTGAAATGTTCAAGTGCACGTGTTCTCTTGTCGCTGCGTGTGCATGCATGCGTCGCGTGTGTACTTGTTGTTGTTCATTGCTAGAGCCAATCAGTTTTTGTTTGTGCTCACCAGTTGTCAGTGAGACGCGCCAATTCTTTCCCTATCTTATTGCATGTTGTCATGTAACGACGCATCATCAGCAGCTAGCTAGCTAGTCTAGCCAGCATAGCCAACATTGGACGTGTAAGCGAGTAAGCACGCACGCACTCGTGCTCGACACCTGACACACATCCACCATGCAAGCACAGTGATTGTGATTATTATTACTATTATTATTGTTATTGTTGTCGCTATCACTGTTGCTGTTGCTGTATCATAAGCACTGTGTTATTGAACGAATTTTCGAAGGCAAGCGTCGGAGGCAGTTGAAGCGAGAGTTTTTTCTTACGCTCAACAATGAATTAAAATTTCCAAACTTCATAATCATCAATCGATCAATCTACCAATTGAGAGATCAGAGGAACAACACGACACAATAAGTCGACTCAGAAAGTTGTATAAAGTCGTATCAAGTGCAAATTTTGCAGTGTGCAAGTCTAGAAAAAGAAGAAGAAAGTGCGCTCAAATCATAGTGAATGAAATGCGCGAATCAATTCAGAGGTGAGAGGATAATAATAATTATCAAGCTATCGAAGCACCAACAAACATCGACACATGCAAATGCTCATCGATAGCTCATCAATCAAGAAGAAATGAGCAAGCGAGCAAAGTTACAAAAAGTCGTCTCGTGCAAAAAGAAGAATAATTTTATTAGATTAATTGTGATCAAACGTAGAAGAAAGAGAGCATCGATGATTTTCAATTAAACCGTGATTGTGTTAATGTTCATGTTTATTTCATTTCGTGCTCGTCCGTACTTAATCTCCGCGAAGAAGTAGTCAAGTGAAATCTCAAATCAATTCACATCACAACATACAGGTGAGTTTCTATTTATTGTCTTTATTAGGACGGATGAACAGCCATTTGCCTGTCTGTCCGCCCTGCAGTCCCTTCTGTAGTTACACATCTGTTACACGACCAGTGACAGGCGTAACGTAAATCGAATATAAAAGACGAAGATAACAGTACAGTTGGTTGGACAAAAACACACACACACAGTTTGTATATCAAGTGAATATCTAGTGAATATTTGTCGGCAAAGTTTTTTAGCTTTTCATGTTAGTGCTAGCGTTAGCCACTAGCGACTGGTCTATAGACGTCAGGTTGGTAAATCCATAGTTAAAACTACGAAAGGTGGAACTACGTTAGCAGAAGGCTGAAACTAGAGCGTGAACTTATGAACGAAAACAATCGCACTGACTCCAGTGCAGAGTTCGCTCGACTAAATCACCGATCGATCTGTTTGATGGGTGAATTTTATAGCTGGGCACAGTTTCGGAAGTGCCTATCCCTGGCCACCAATCACTAGTGTCGAGCTTGTGTGTCGTGACTGACACCAATCTCAGAGGCTGGCCTCAGAGGACACCTCTATCTATCGACCTGTCTATCTGTCTGTCTCAATCTCCTTTAGCACTAATATCTCTGTTTGTGTCTGTGCCTGATATCTGTTTATGCCATCTCTGGCTAGCCACTATTCTATCTGACTAACCATATTGGCGCGTCGGCTTGTACGTATTGTAAATATTGGCCACTACCTAATATTGGCAGTCAGCTAGCTAAACAGTCAGTGAACGATAGAATGATACCTTGCACCGAGACCACGTCCGTACGCGTGTCTTTGCACGCGTACGTTTCCTGGACGCACAGGGATCAGAAAAGCGTTTATGTTGCATAATAGTCGCTAATAAAAATTAAGCACCTAGCTAGTTGTCGAGGGAATAACGTCGGAGCTCGTCTAACATTCAGCGTGTAACATAGATATTATTTCATTCATTTCGTTCACAATATTCACAACTCAATGTTTGTTGCGAAACATTGAACCCACAGAAGACACAACATGTTGTTTGACAATGCTTGATTTGAATTTAAACACGCACGTAATATACATGTACGCGTACGTATATTTGAATATATTTTTAAACGGACGTATTTAATACACGGACCATTTCTTGACGTTTTTTTCGAATACATTTTAACATAGGTTTCAAGCAAAGCCAGTGACTTGTTAGGCCACACACAAATGAGACTTCTTGTTTATTTGGACATTTACCTGTGCAAATGTAATGTCGTTTAATTTCTCTGAACTGTTTTGGACCAAGAAATTATGTTGAATAAATATGTCATTTACTAATGTCAATCTACTATTGTTAACACGAGTCACCACACAAGTTTGAAGCAGGTTGCAACATGTCACAACATCATATTTTAATCTGTCTCATTGTATAGATAGCGTTGTATCAATTGCTATTGCAACAATATAATTACAATGCTATCATGCTGTCACGAATGTTGTCACGTGACGTTCGATGCGGCGATATAGTTTCGGTGCTTGTTCGGTTGCCACGTAGTGTGGGTCTCTTAAGTGAATGCTATAAATTGGCACACACACACACACACACACACACACACACACGCAAACACACTTGCAATCGCATACACAGTTAGTCAGACAACGGGAGAACTTTTCTTTTCATCACTTTTTCGCGAGCTCCTCTTTTTTCTCCTCTATTTTTGTCTGGCTCACACGAACAGACGACTATACTGTCTATTTGAAGAGGCGAGACAAGTGTACCAACACACTAACAGACGCCTGACAGGACGATAAACAAGCTGATGCACAAACACACACACGCAGACGGTTAGTGAGGAAAGATAGCAAGCCAGGAATCTGACAGCAGTCAGGCAGACAAATAGCAAATCTGAGCAACTCTCACGTTGGAGCTCACAAGGCGCCAACGTGAAAGCACTTGATGCCGATCGATGTTATGTTTGTGTTGCACACTTACACCTGACACATCTAGCACGTGCCCAGCGCTCTATGTAAGGGCCGATTATGCAATTGATTGTGTGTGTGTTTGTTGCAGGTACATCAGCAACGACGACAACGACTAGTAAGCGTGGCGTCGAGATTACGATTGTACCTTTCTTTTCTCTACTATTCTTTTCTCTTTCTCGCATCGAATTGGACTTTTCGCGATTCGACTTCGACTTCATTTCACTCAGCTTTAGTGAATTGTGAGTTAGTTTCGTGTGTGTGTGTGTGTGTGTTGGCGCGTTGATGGAGTCCGCGTCGTCAATTGTACCGAGAATCACTCGAGCGATGCATGCTCGCTCTCTTGCTCGCCGCATTGCACATTCAATGCTAGCCGATAGCTAGTGAGATAGCAAGATAACTAATGGCTATCTCACAAGCTAGCGCCGAACGAGCTCACAAGCACGAGCTAACTTGGCAAATTACATAACATCAGTTTTGTGTGTGAGTGTGAGTGTGTGTGTTACTTGTGTAAGTGCTCTGTGTTGATGGCGGACGTGAGCCCGTCAAAATGAGACTGCCTTCCATCTATCTGTGTGTCTGTGTTAGCTCAAGCTCAAGCTCAAGTTAGAGTCTAGGTTTGAGTTCGAGAAGATCTCAAGCAATTCGTCGTCGACTGCCAACTGACGACTGCCGACAGCCGACAGCCGACAGCCGACAGCCGACGACCGACGACAGTGAGCACTCGTTGAGTGAGTTTATCGATGAAGTGAGTGTTGCTCGTTGCATAGAGTAAAAGTTGTGTTTGTTGGTGGCGTAACAACACCAACACCAGCACCAACATTGGTTAGCTATCGACACATTGGTGTGACGGACAGGTGTGTGCTTTCCTTACTCCACTTCACATTATTTCGCTTCACACTATGCGCACTGTATTTTCTCTCACTTTCACAATACGTAGTGTATATGTTCAATATGTGAATGAGCGAATTGTTTGTTCCCTCGCTTGCTTGCTTGCAAAAACAGGCACGATGAAAGTGAAACACGTGCGCGCCACCTGCGTCAATATAGCAAGCAAGCAAACTTAAAGATGCTTCTGCTTCCGCTCGAGCTGCCTTTCCTTCACACAATCGTTGGGAGAGAGACATCTCCCCCTGTTATCTAGCAGAATGTTTTGCTTGCTCGCTCATTTGTTCTCGCTAGCTAGTCAGTCTGCAATAAATGGCTTTAGCGATGTCGCCCCTCCCTCAAAGACAGCGTTGGAATTGTTGTCTGTACAACAACGTCTTGCGCGGCGCACGACTTGAGTGAAAATTCATAATTGGACATCAATCGATATATGAAATAAATGATCGATTGGTAGTCGCACGCAAAAAGTGCTGAAATGTGTTGACAAGTATTGAGAGTTTGAGAATGGCAAGTCCAAAGAGGAGTAGAGAGCAAGAAAGGACAGAGTTGTGCCGGAAGTCAGTCAAACAACTGAGCAATTTTTGATGCCCAGATCATAGATGATCGCGACAAATTGAGTGACAGGTGTCTTCTTGCATGCCAGTGCATCTGCTGCAGTGTCCATTGTGTTCCAGTAACTATCTACCTGTGCCAACATCATGTATCAGTGTGACAATGCAGCGTATCAGCGTAATAGATAAGCAGTCAGTGTGCAACGCGATCCAACCCACAGTGAGTGTGTGCGTGCCTAGCCAATATCTGACAACAATAGCTGGCCAGACGACTGGTCGCTCGATCGATCGTCGGTCAGTGTGTGCCGAACCGAGCCCGAGGCAAATTACGCTTCGCTGGCTTCTTTTGTTGGTATAGCTCGCTGCTGGGGTTGCTACTGTTGCTGTTGCTGCTGTCATGACTGCTACGATTTGATTTGATTCGTATTGCTGTCCACTTTCGTTACATTCTAGATCGAGTTGCGTTCTTTCGTTAACGATGAGTTTTGCTGTTCGTTCTGGCTCAAGTTCGCTCGTTTGTGCGTCTACTTTCGAGTGCTATATCATTTTGAGACCCTTAAAAGATCTTTCTCCACTCTAGCTTTAGCAGACAGTCGAGCTCTAGTCTAGCAGACTAGTTCGGGACTTGCCACGAATTTTGCTAGTATTCCGCATTGGCCGGTAGCTAGAGTATCTTTCTCCAACTCTCCTGCTGCTACGGCTTGCACAGTCTGAAACGAATACACTCGCGACAACACATCCACATTGACCACATAGACAAAAACATGGCCAGATATTTACATCAACGTCAGCATCAACGAACAACTGTCAATCTATTGCTTGTTATTATTTCTGTCGTTGCATTTATCTATCAGTATTTATTTATTGGTCATTACTGACTCACTGTGAACACTCACAATGTTCGAACAATGCTGCTCCTTTTTCTAGTTGTGTTTACCTCTGCTTTTGGTCTCTTTGGTTCTAATCTAACTAAATATTTACGTCGGCCTTATACGTTGTGTTGTGTTGCTAATATCAATCTGTATCAATGGCAACAAATCGATTGTTCGTGTGCCCGCCAAAGGTCAGCAGTGTCGCTGTCTATTGTTTATCTCATGTTCGGTCCACACATGTTCGGCATGTTTCGACATCACATCGATGTCGACTCATTGATCTCAATTGGCCTCTCGAATTACACTCGACAACGACAACATTCGTCTGATTGATTGTTCTCGTGTCTACATGTCTGCTCGACGTCCGCTTGTCCGTTCGAATGCGTTCACTTGCCTACTTATTTGACTGCGTCAGTCGTTTGTTTGACTCATCTCGTTCATCTGTTCATCAGTTCACGACTGTCTGACTGTTTGATTGTCAATTGAATTTGATTGTCACCACTTAAACTTCGAATAGAGCTAAAGTGCCGATGACTAGAGCTTCATGAGAGTTTGTGAGTGAGAATTCGTTAACTTTCGTTCATTCGTTAGTTGCATAAACAAGTTGCCTTAAATCTAGCAACTCGACATGACACATTGAATTGAATGGAATCGAATAGAATAAAATAAAATAGAATACAAACATGGAACGCGACCTACAACGTGACAATTCATTGCAAGCCAATTTGTTATGAGTCTGGCCAGCACAAGCAACAATCGTGAACAACAACAATGACAACGACAATCCCCTGTTGTAGTGATAACAACAGTAAGTGCACACGCAAATACCGCCTGTTTAAATGTTCGCCTCTATAAATGTGCGCTCAAAAATTGCGTACGCCAACCAAGATTGCATGCTGCTCGTAACAGTAGCTCTAACTGAAACTCACGCGCTATTTTTCAGAGCTATCTTTGTGATGTATCGACACCTACACGTGAGCAACTTAACGCTGAGCCGATCGGGGCCGAACCGACACATCATTCTCCCCACAAACATACACACACAAGCACACACCATCGCAAGCAGTCAGACGAACGAACAAACAAACAGTCAATAGATGGCTGGGCTGTTTTTTCCCACACAAACACACTGACACCCAAGGGCCCACTTAGGCTCATCCATTTAATCTAACTGTGCACTTAGTGTGTTGTAGGTTGACGCACTTGCTGTCGCCTGCTGCCAACTGTCGTTGTGGAGCACTGTGGTATGTACGTGACATGCTGAGAAGTGTGAAATGATCGCCATTTGATATACTCTCTTGCTCCTCGTTGTCGTTGTGCGTCACTGCAATCACACATTTTTAGCTTTTACTTTTACTTTAGTTCTAGTTTTGCTCTCAGTGAGCCGTGAGCTCTGAACGATTGTGAGATTTTGCCAGAGTATGAGCTCAAGTTCTTGCCAGAGAGTTTTGCGCCCAGATTGCGCTCAATCGGAAAGTTTTGCTCCAGCTTGTTGTCTTTCTGTCTGTCTGCTTGCTTGCTTGTGCATGTGTCCGCTAGTTTAGTCTATCTATGTGCCTGCCTGTCATCTCGAAACTATCATTGTGGGTGAGGACTTTATATCATTTCTCGCTGGTATCTTTCCAGTGGCCTCAAAGAGTCATCCCAAGATGACACAAATGCAAGACGGACATACCATAGTCTCTCTCGTCCCTCTCCTTACCTCTTTCTCTCTTTTTCCCCTTAAACTTGAGCTCGAGCTTGAAGTCAAGTTCAAGATTAAGGTCCTCGTCACACGGCGACAACAATCCATGACGTCATTTGTGCTAAACGTGCTATATTCTCGTCTGTGTGTGTGTGTGTGTGTGTGTGTGTGCGTCACAAATTGGACTCTAAGCACCACAATCTTGCGCAATAAGCCTCTGATTTGTCGACCATTTGTACGACAGTGCTTTCTTGTTTGTTTGTGCAACAACAAACGAGCAAGACTTTTAACGCTAACGCCAACACCAAAGCCAGTGGTAACTCTAACGTCAACGACTATCGACTTTCTTACGCTTACTCTTACTCAACAATACTCGATTGTCAATACTTAACCCTCAACGCGCTTCGTTAATGCTCAGCTAACTATTAGTGGTGTGTTTAGCTCGCTTGAACACAGTTAACGAAAACGTAGCCGCTTGTGTTGGCACACCTTTTCGTGCAAGTGTGCCCATACAAAAACACCTAGAAATGGTCACGTTTCCAGACAGACAAACAGACGGACAGATTTCTTAAGCAAAGAAGAAATGGAACAAAGCATCGAGATTGCTAGATTGCAAAACAATTTCGTTCATTAGTTCGTTCTTCCGTCTGTTGGTAATAAGCAAGCGGCAAGAAAAGTTGCAACGATCAACTGAGATTGCTTCTCTCAAACTTCCATCTACTAGTGTCTGCTAGTTATTCTTATTTTGTTAGTCTGCTTGCCTGTCTGATTATTTACTTGTCTGTCCGTCCATCCGTCTGCCTGCCTGCCTGTATGTATTTGTACGTGCCAAGACAATTACTGTAGCTTATGGCCTTTTCACGAGCAGAGTTATAATTCAAACACACATACAGTTGGTTTTTTGCACTTGCTATTGTAATACAAGTTTAGCTAGCTAAATACTATGACACTGTGGAGCTCGTTAATTTTGCGTGTGTGGATGAACTTTGTGTTCGTGAGTGTCAAATGAAACTCTCGAAGCACATTATTCTTTGCTTTAGAGTTGCTGTACAGGCAACGGCGCTTCAGCAATAGAGCTGCTGGACCGCTGCTATATTTACACGTCTAGCATTATTGACAACACCACGTGCTGTCAATAGTGCTGCTTATGAGGTCACGGAGGCCAACATTAGCGGACAGCGGCGCCCAGTCAGACGACAGAAGGCGACTTCGTTGAGGCTCAAGGCTCAGGGATCGAATAGCATCAATGTTAGTCTGTGTGAATACACCACGAGCTCTTCGTGAACACACACACACGCAAGCCTCGAACACCTCGAATGTCTCGAATGCCTATGTTTACTTGTGAATAACTCGTGAAGCTGTATCGTGCTTTGACTTTGGATTCTTGACTATGTTGTTGTTGTTGTCGACTTTGTTATCATTTTTGACGTTGAGGTTGTTGTAGTTCAGTTGGAATTGAGCACACGCGCCTTCTGCTGTCGCTGCAACGCTCCTCTTAAGCACACCTTACGCAACCCTTTGTTCAGCTGTATGTAATAACAATGCTGACGTCCTGCTCGTTGTCCGTGCGTCTTGACCAAACAGCCTGTTTTGGCCAAACACCAATCGATTGTGTCCGTCAAATGAGTCCAAATGTCATCTAAATGTACGCCTATTGGCAGGTCTACAGGCACGACTCAAGATGGGGCCATGCCCCATCTGATGATGGCTTGATTCGTGCCAAACATCTTGCGCGGCAGCCGCACCTGTGCACGTATGGTGAGGTCCTGTACACTCTTTGAGTCCTGAAGACAAGTTCTCTTGTTCTTAATTATCATTCTAGCTTCAAAAATCAATAATACCAATGGCTCAATAATTGACTCCATCAACAATTGTAGGCTTTGAGAGCAATTCGAAGCAATTAGTGGCCATGTTCAAGCCAATTTGTGCTCGAGTGTCGAGTTCACAACAATCTTACTTCTTTTGAGCGCTCTAACCTACTCAAACTGATAATCATGGCCAAGTTTTATAAATCAGAAATAATCAGGACGCAACACACTCGCACAGTATTGCTCTCTCGTCACACACACTACAATGATGTTGATAGATTTGATGGACTCGTGCAGAGCGTCATGTCACTGTCATGATCATGTGGTAATAGCTATCGATAAGCTATAGCGAGCTAAAGAATCTTATCGTCAGCAAGACTTTCCTGCTTGTCTTTCATGCCCGGGCGGTCCCTCTTTTCTCTCTCTCTCTCTCTCTCCCCCTCCATACATCGAGTCAGTCAGTGACTTCCATTAAGTCACTCTGTTGTCTAGCTTTTCGATGCATTCAGTTCATGGGCATGTTTCTTTTATTCTCCCCTTTCTTGCCTCATCTCATCGCACTGAACCGCATCGCATCGCATTTCATCTCAACTCAGCTCATTCCATCGAACGAGCTAAGGAACACACAAGCCAACAAATGAATGAATCACACCTGTGTGGAGTGAGCTGAGGCTGTAGTTGAAGCCTAAACATTTCAGTGCCCCCCGAGTCAAAGCCGCAGCTTAGGCTTAAAGATTAAAGCCAAACAACAACTCTTCTTCACCTGAGTTTGTTTTCACTCTTACATCTTAAGCTTCTTCTGGAGCGTAAGTTAGTTTCGTTCTTTTTTCTCTTTGTTTGCTTGCATCTAATGTTTCTCTCTCTCTCTCTCTCTCTCACACACACACACACACTAGCAAGCAAGAACATGCATGGTCGGGTCTGTTGCTGTCGCTCAGTGTGTAAGTTTGTCTTTGTTCACCTGCCTCGATATCGAGCTGATTCTTCGTCGAGACACGTCTGCTCTGTGAGTTCTTGCTGTCTTGTCCATGATGCTTTTTCTCTACGCCATTGCCATTGCACTTTGTATCAAGTTTAACACTTTTACTTTACAAACTCACTTGAACTTGCACTTATTGAAAGTGAAAGCAAGACAGCAAGCACGCACGAAGACAACACCCGACACGTACTAATTCTAAGCACACGCTAACCCGTTTGAGTAATGTTTGTTAAGGATAATCGACACGCACGCACATACTCACACAAATACAACGACAAGCAAAGTGTTGTGTGTTTTGGACTTGAGTGTTTGTTTCTCCAAATTGTTCTCATTGACCAATTTTAGTGGCCAATTGCACAACATAACCAACCTCTGCTGTAACAACAATCGACACACTAATCAATACAATCGAACAACGACAACAGTTTCGTTTTTTGTCAACTACTGACACAAGCACGCACGCTATTAGAGTTAACGATTCGGCACATAAACCGAGAGTTTATCCTCACGTCAATGACAACAGCTAGCGAGAGAGCGAGCAATCAATACTTCAATTGCCACTTTGTTGTTGAATTGTCAGTGTGTGTGTGTGTGTGTGTGTGTGTGATATTTTCGAAAGTAGGCTCTTTTATCGTAAGTACCTATGTTTCGATTGGATAGATTGTCGGTTGTTACACTGACTTTGTATTTTTTTTCACTCTCTGATGCTCATATCATATGAGTCCACATTTGGACACATGAGCATGCGCTAGTGGCTCATACATTTATTCACATTTTTGTTGTTGCCATTGCCATTGCTGATGCTCTTGCTGTTGCCACTCGCGCAGAGACAGACAGGCAACGACTGTACGAGTGTACGTACGACAGCAATTCAAGAGTTAGAGCTCGTTCGATTGTGATTTTGTTCGGCAATTGTTATGATTGCCTTTTCACAGCTGCGACAGCAGAATCATGAAGTTGGTGGAATTTCTTTTTTTGGAATTTTTGGAAAAACCAAGAGATCGAAAACGAAAATGAAATGACGAACGCGACGACAGATGCGCTCTTGGTGCTGTTTTGTTCGCTGCATTGTTAATTTCGATTTTCGAAGAATCGGAAACGAGACAAATCGTCTCGAATGCTGATGCTCGAGCTTGAGTTTGAGCACAAGCATCAGCATAGAATGATAATGTGAAATAAGATTGTGAGAAAGGAAAAGAATTATTCGAATCATGTGGAGTGTTGTCGTTGTCGATGGTGTAGTTGTCACACGTGACAACATGTGACAAGTATTCTTCGGCTCCTATGAAGACGACGAGAACGCGAAAACGAGAGCAGCGTCCAAAATACACACGCACATCGACCACTGTCATGGCTGTTGTTGGTCGCCAACAATGCTGGCCAACAACACTAGATCAGTCTCACTCTTGGTTAGTGCATCGTATCTTGCTGGCAATAGAGAGCAAATCTCACTAGCAATCGTTTAACAGCATCAGAATACAACAACAGAGACGATCTAATCGTCTGTGAATTGTTTGATTTTCACCTGAGCGTGTGACGAATCTTCACGTCGAGTCTTGTTGTTGTTGTTGTTGTTGCTGCTGTCATTGTTATTGTTATTATTATTATCATTATTATATTCGGTGAATGTCTTCAATGATTTTGCACTCTATTATTTCATTTGTTTGTCGAATAACAAACAGCAGCCGAAGCATCATCAACAACAACAATGGCGACAACGACAATAGCCTTGGCATTCAATTTATGTCTATAAATTGTAATGCCAAGGCTAGATTATAATGGTAGTTTTCCTTCTTTTCTAATAGTCTGAGTGGGTCTTTCATTCATTCCAATGGCTGATCGACATCTCTATCTCCTCTCACATACATCACTATACGAACTCCATACATCTCTATATGGAATCTCTTTCTTGTAGATCGATTTCGAGAGAATAAACTAGACCATATTATATAGAGTTTCGAATAGTTTTGAATAAAGCCAGCCTGGTAATCGATGAGATTAAACTTAAAATATGAATCTAATTGAAGCACACCTACTTACAAGTACACATCTTATACTGACAGGCGAACTGTTTCATCATCGTTGAATCATGTTTATTCGTCTCGAGAATTTTATTGTGTGCACCGGAAATCGAAACGTTTTAAAGTGCAGTCAGTCAAATCTAAAATCATCGTGATATTCGCTTGCCGTGCTCATCGGCCTATCAGTTGCAGGCTCGTCCAAATGAGCGTCCACGTGCAGCATGTGCTACATACAATCAGGTACAGCCGATTGCATAGTCGATCATCAATCAGGCCAACCAAGCCGGGAGTCAGTCACTGTGTTTGATGATTCAATGTTTGATCTATATTTTATGTTTGACTTAACTCTATCCAGCTAATACAACACTAGCTGATAGAAAATTTCTCGATTGATATTCCTGAGAATGAAACGAAATGTTTCGAAATTTGCGAACTACATATTTGTTCATATCTCATTGGGGCTGGAGTTTAATTTGCTCGACAATGATGAAATTAAGCAAATGAACAAGCAACAAAGCCTTTGGTTGGTTAGTTGACCGTATTTGTGTGGTTGTAACTTTGAGCTCTCAACACACGGTGTTTATCAACAAAAGCCCGGCAAATGAGGCGATTTATTGGACCGGAAACAGAGCGCCAGTCACACTGGCAGACACTGGCAAATTGTGGCAAGAAAAACAGCTGACAATTAACTGCTGAGGCTGCTGCTGCTGCTCCGAGAATGATAATAATAATACATTGAATAATTTGACAATGAAACAACGACAATAGTAAGCATATAAGAAGTGGGTTAGTTCTTGTCGAAACGAGCAAAGAAAATCTTTAAACTCTAAACAATGAGCACACTCACAGTTGTTGTTGTTGCTGCTAGCTCGTCAAGAGCTGACAACAACAACACCAATGAACAATAGAAAGGGGAAACAATAGCTCATGTTGCTCCAACACAAAAGCACTGAAAGTGATTGTTGTCAGTTCGATGGCCCTCTTTTTTAAGCGACCTATGACGCGAGCCGTGCAACTCGCTGCGTCTCCGTGCCGGCTCGCTGTTTGCACCACACCTAGCTGCATCTGCAGTTATAGCCATACTGTGCGGGCAAGCTCTAGCTTTAGGGGATAGCGAACAAGCTAAGCAGTGGGTATACGCGTGTTGGGGTCCCGATTTGCTCATCAATTCACATGACACGAGCGCTGGCTGTCTGGCTCGCTCGCTCGTCCCACTTGCCTTTGCCATACTTATTGCCGTTGTCGCTGGTGCTGCTGCTATTGTTGTACACAACACGAAATGAACTGCTCGAATTGATGAAAGCAAAACTGAAATACTAAACTAAAATGTGCTCGCCTTTTTGCTCGCTCGCTGGTGTTTTGTTGTGTGTTCAATCAATCAAAAAGCATCTAACGAGCTGTCATGACATACACGCAGGCGGCTCAGTCAGTTTTGTTGTAGTTGTTTTTAGGACCTCAGTTCGAAACACCACACTGAAGCGCCCACTGAAGCGCCCAATAGAGCACACACTGAAACTAAACTAAACGAAATTCAACTTAAACGAAAGTTACAGCCAGAGCGAGAGCGAATGTTAGAGCTTGAGCTTGAGATGGGATACAGAGCAAAACAAACAACACAGAGCAATAGAAACAACGAAAAACAATGAACTGACAGAATGAAAGAATTCAAAGAGCCATATGAAATGAGAAAAAATTAACTTGAACCATCGATGCAAGCTAAAAGATGGGCAAAAAATTAGTCACAGGGACACACCGACAATGAGGCCAACAGACAGCGACAAAAACAATATGCTGCTACCGTTGCCAGTATTCCATTACCGAAACACTTGCACACGCACTCATGCACACGAACAAGTGATGTAAACACACGAACAGATAAAGACTATAACAATCTGCATCCAAATCTCAATCTCAATCAAAGCATATTGTTGTTGCCATTGTCGTTGTTGCTTATGAGATGCTAACGACAAACAGTGTGGACGACAACGGGGACGCGTTGCGCGCGAAACAACGACGTTTTGGCCAATGTTTTGAAACAAAGTTAATTATTCTTGTGCACGTAGCATTGTTGGCTCCGTTGTATGTTGTTGGTCATTGTATTGTGAAATTGGTAATGTGTCCATCAAGTGTCTTATATTGAGTTAGACTCCACAAGTGTCCATTATTCATTGATTGGTCTTAGTCATACACTAAAGAGTACACATTCTAGCGTTGTTGACATTGTTCATTGTGATATTCGCTCATTTCTATGAAGCGCTCATCGTGATCGCGCTCATCGTGAATTTATGCTCATTTTCCTTCATTCCGGCTCACTTTCGCACATTTCTGCTCAT
>JAIFTH010000107.1:0-58887 GCA_019968535.1 Fragariocoptes setiger | reverse complement strand
CTGTTAGTGGTCACTTCAGTTGTTTTGAATTGACTCGATCATGAATGACCACCTGATCCACCTTACACCCATCACTTGTTTGATCATTTGGTTGTCCATGTCCAGCGCCGACGTGAGGAGAGCTTGAGCCTGCCTTTCTTGACCGCTACCTTGCGGGGCCGGGCTCAGTACAACGCTTAACAAATTCTTGGCCTCCAACACATTAATAGTGTGTCGTTTCCAGATCAAATAATTGGTCTTGTCCAGAATATGAAGCTTGTATTCTACTATTCCTACACTCGATGCTTGTGCCGTAGGCACAAGTTGACTTGACATTTCTTCCACTTATTAGCAATATGGTTGTAAGACTCAAATTGCTCGTAACTCTTAACTCTCTGCTACCATGTTGGAAATTGATGTTTACTCGTCAAACACTTCTTTTGAACTGTAACTTTTATTCGGTTTTTAGACAGAAGAACGACAATGAAAGGATGGAAAGTAATCATCTCAGGATAATGAAACGCACAGACATTGTGTGTTCAATCCATTGACTTGATTGCTTACTCATATGTATAGTAGCGATGATTTCACCGATGTGTGTCATGATTAGTATTGCAGTACACATCTGCGAGTCATATCATATCATAACAGATTTTCATTTTTCCCTTGCATCATGTGTGATTATTATCCGCCTGTCTCTTTTGGTCACAACAGCGCGATATTCGAGTGGCAGATAGTTACATGATCACGATTTCATTTCTGTTCCTCTGCGGGTACATTTTCGATTATTTTCTTCAATTTATCAAGGTCCTCTGGAAATAACTCACCAAGCTCTCCATCCTGTTCCGTTGGATGCTGTAGATGCTCTTTGATGATGTCCTCAATGCCAGCGTCCTTCGCTAATTGAATGGACGACGGGCGCCATTGCAATACATCTTGCAGACATTCAACAACAAGATAGCCAGATTGATTTGGTTGCTTAAGCGCATCAACCATATTCTCGATGGCACCATGCTCTATAATCTTGTCCAATTGTTCTTCGCTCGCCACTGAGGCCATATCATGCAATGTAAAGATTGCAGCATCTTTGACAGTTTCATGGTTGGAGGTGATCAATTCGATCACTCTCTTGTAGAGTCCTTTGTCTAATATTTCGTCCATAAATGCGGGACTCACACGGCTTTCAATTTCTTCCAAAGCCTCTTTAAGGAGTTCGGGATTATCATTTTGATTCAAGTTCCTGACGACCTCATCTGGTACCTCACCTGGTACCTCATCTGGTACCTCACCTGGTACCTCACCTGGTACCTCATCTGGTACCTCACCTGGTACCTCA
This sequence comes from Fragariocoptes setiger, assembly GCA_019968535.1. Taxonomy (NCBI): domain Eukaryota; kingdom Metazoa; phylum Arthropoda; class Arachnida; order Trombidiformes; family Phytoptidae; genus Fragariocoptes; species Fragariocoptes setiger. The sequence continues at coordinate 57,572 of JAIFTH010000107.1, read as the reverse complement.
TCTGGTACCTCAATTATGGACAATGCGCTGCACGCTACCACAAACGCAATGAGCGCCAGGCTCAGCGAAACCAAACGTTTCATTTCCATCTTTTAATCGTTCACTCGATCGTTAATTGTAACTGGTTTTTCCAAATAGTTTGAGTTAGCTTTGAATTTGAATCACTCAATGAATTTTTTTTTCAGCTATAGCCAATTATCGACTGATCGCTCATAAGTGCAGTGATCGAATTTGATACGTACGTGTCTTTATACCAAGGGGACAATGTCAGTTCGTTTTTCACCTTCTGCAAGCGATAAGCAAAGTAAAAACAGTTTATTAGAGAGCTATTTATTTCTAGACACTTGCAATTTCTACTTTCATGACTGGTCATGTGAGGCACTAATTTGGTAGTTTGATTCTATATTTAGACTCATATGCGAACACGATGCTTTCAAACACATCTGTAATCCATGATCATCAGCTCTATGACACAGAGCTGCACTCATGCAATGCTGCCGTTTGGTTGATGTTTTTCAGAGAATGTCACAATGCTCCAATTGGCATCGTGCTTCAGCTCGGCACTCAACAAGCGATGAGATGCCGCATTCAGGCGAAAACAAAATTGCTATTTGCTGTGTTGTACTCTGCTATGTGTACAACAGACCCAAGTGCTGCCAGCACGGCCATGGATCATGATCGCGTCACACAATAACAATTCTTGGCTTTTAGACTCTTTGTCTCTCAGGCTGCCGAAGCAAATAACTGTCTCGCCTCGATACAGCACAAGCGATTAGCTGATTGAGCTTTTCAGCTTCGTGACATGCGCCCAGTTGCATGAATGAGCGCTGTTTATTGGGATGGATTAAACATTAACAGTATTTAATAGTCACTACTTATACTTACTACAGATAGTAGAGAGAAATAAAAGATTTCATAATAGAAGTCATGAGTGTGATGACTTATGACTGGTTGCGAAATAATCTGTACAAATATATCAATCTGCACACACGCACAGATCGAACTGAAAAGACTACAACAACATTTTTTGTATTATGCAATTGAAGAGGTATTCCAAGAGGTTGGCTTCTGTTTAGTAGGGCGCTCTACTCTCATTCATTGATTCATTGCTATGACTGCTATTCATCACTGCCATGAAGGTCGCCGTTAGTTTGGGCTATAAACCGGGCACTAAAACTGAAGGCTGTAAAGAAGCCAACATACGAATAAGGGTCAGTGTCGCCTGTAGTGAGGCCAACCTTGAACTTTGACCTCTAATTTGCCTAGACGTCGGCTAGAGACAGCGCCATAGCTTGAGCTTTGGCTCTGGCGCTGTCTCTAGCTCACCAGCTACAGCGAAATATCACCATGAGAACAATATGTTATTGTGTATGTTTTTGTTAGGTTGTATCGTTCAACACAACGTGTCTTTTATTAAGTGCACGTAAAGCATGGTCGCTTGCTTGCTGGCGCGTATTTGGTGTTTGGTGTTAACGCGTGCTATGCACCAAATGTAGGAACCAAACTAACGAATGAAACTACCATAGTAGCTATTAAAACAACACAACCTGCGCTCATTGTTATACATTATTATTATGATGAGTCGACTAATGCATGAACAGTTAACAGACATAGCTCACAGCGGCCAATTGAACACGAAATGTTGGGTTGGCTCGATAAACAGTTGTTTGTGTGGCAGCAGCACGTGCTTGGTCGCTCGCTTGCTTGCGTGATACACGCGCACCGTGCCCGCGTTGCGTGTCATCCTCTCTAGGGCACCGCTATAGTTGAACTCGCCTTTTTTCTTTTGACCATAGCTTTGGCCTCTCGAGGAACTGGACCAGTGGATCAGAGCAGCATACTGGCCGGTTGATCAAGCCAAACATGAAGATGAACATGATTGAGCCAAAAAGCCAATATGAAAGATCACACAATTTGAGGTTGGCCGTTTGTCATTCTCACATCCTGTTTTCGCCTGATCTATGTGCAGGTCCCTGTCCTTCACAGTACTCGATTGATATTGGCGTGGGTCGGTCGCTAAAAGCTGGTGTAAAAAGTGGTTAGCTATCGTCAAATTGGTTCGTTTGGCCTCATACACACATACACAAGCGACAGCTAACTGGTCAGCAGAACAAACAAGAGGCAGAGACAGACAAACATTGAGCTAGCGATGTTATCACAAACTGTGCTCACTGCTGACATTGTGATCGATTTATTCCATTTAATCGGCTAATAAAAATAATAAAATAAAACGAGTCAACAGAATAGAAAAAAGCGAACATTTGTTGAGCGGTAAAATTGCGTCAGTTGGCCAACAACTGAGGCCGCAAATAGCAGTCATCATAATAATAATAATCATCAACATTTTAATCTCTATGTTGACGGAGTTTGTGTAGCACAAATTTCTCGTGCTTTGCCAATATTGAGGGGCCACAATCGACTGCTCCATTGTCGATTGCTTGTCGTCGAAAATGGCCGACTAAAGTGGCCGAAAAGTGAGAGCAACAAAAATGGGAATAGGAGTCAATCGACAATGATTGTTGTTGTTGTTGTTGTTGTCGACGACCAGCTGGTTGGTTGTCTCACTGGTCGCTTACATCGTACAGCAACAACATCGGACATACGAACGAATACTGGCACGCACTCATGCACGCACGCAAAGATAAACGGGCCGATGGACAGAGTTCAAGTCAAGTTGCACGTGCACGGCCAAGTTCGTTGCGAGCTCAGCGTGCGCTGCTGCTGTTGCTGGCACGCTGGTGTGTCCATAGTTGACAGACACGCACGTACTAGGCGCGACTCGTGCCGTACTACAGTTGATCGTGCTCGTTCGTTCGTTGTCATGGTGTCGGCCTTTCAGTCAACTTCAGTTGGCTGTCGTGAGGTGAAGTGAAGTGGAGTGGAGTGAGGTCGCTGCAATCAAGTTGGAGTGAGGCTGAGTGCGATCTGTGTTTCTATCTATTGACTGCATGAACTGCACATTCAAACTTAAACTTAAACTTTAACGTTAACTAACCAGCAACAAACTAAATGTCCCATGCAATGACAATAGCAATACGAATGGCAATCACAATCGCAATATCAACGGCTACGGCTACGCCTGAGAATGGCAATAGAAATAGTGCTCGTTCACTGAGCGCTTAGCGCGTTTAGTTGTGATGAACTGGTGCTTGGACTATGCGGTGGTGCACAATGACCGTGTTATCTGTCATAATTCATGGCCTCAACATTTTCTGTCTCTCGTCCTCTGCATTTGTTGTACAAGTCAGTTCACTGCTCATTGCAAGCGAGTGTGCGCCGCTCGTGCACACGCTCGTGTGACAATGATAGAGAGAATAGAATTGCTTGAGCTTAGAACTTTCAAAGCAAACGGCCAACGGTAACAGCATTAGCAGCAGCATCTAAAGCGAGTGAGAGAGCTATCACTCACACTGTCACTGACGAATGATACGAAAACTACACAGCAGCTATGAAGTTGTGTGGCCTCTACTGTTATAACTGCCACAGACAGAGAGCTTACGAAGAAGAGCCAAGTGATGGGGATCGATGGCCTCTTGCTAGATGGCCTGTGTGTTGTCAGATGGGCTGCTGATATCTTGCTCTGTTGGTCACACTATTTCATTTAAGTTCACTATCGCTCAAGTTTGTTTTTTCACTTTTAACCTCCAACTTGCCTCTATTGTCTATCTTCTACAATCTTCAATCTTTATCAAGTGAATTGTGAATTACTCACTTGAATAGTAGTTGAGAAACTTACTTGCAGTGCAAAAGCTCGAAAAGGAGACGATAATGCATTGTCAGTTAAAGTGCACGCTCTAGGCCCAGCTTGAGCGTGCACAATGTCATGTGCTAGTGTAGTTTGCTCGCAAACTTCAAATAGGCCAATAGACGAATGAGAGTTTGTTGTACCTAAACTCAGCTCAGACAATAAACAGACAATGGTCAATAATTAAACGTCCATCATGGACAACCGCACGCAACGCACAAGCCACCTACACACGTGCTATTATTATTATTATTATCATTGTCATTGTCGTCTCGTGTATGCGAGTTGGGGAGAGAGAGCACGTTTTATCGGTACTCGTGGGCTCAGTGGCGCCATCTCTCTCGCAGATTGCACTTAAAGCATCCAGTTATGTCGAGCGTAATTCATTGTTCTCATCTGCTGGTAGGCCACTCACAATTTCCAGAGACCTCAACATAAACAAGAGCAGCATCATCTACAACGACGAGTGACAACACGCGCGCATCGCTGAGTGCAGAATGTGACGAACGAACTGGGTGCGTGCATGCGATTGTGTGTTCATCACAGCACAACAAAGAATATCTGATGAGATTGGGCGAAACATATTTGATGATGCACACAATTCGAGCTAGAGTTGGAGTTGGAGTTAAGTAACCATGGACATCGTGTCAGCATCGTAGCTCTAGCAAGTATTCGAGTTAGATAACACATAGTAGTCGAATATAAATGAAATAAAAAGGGGCATAAAACTTTCGCAACAACAACAGACGGACAGATAGATAGACAAGCAGGCAACATAGCAACTGTCCAGCTCTCTGTGGCGTGAACGGCGACAAAAAAAGACTAGAGCTAGAGCTAGAACGACGAGCACGAGCGGCAATCGCGTGCCGGTTGGGTCCAACTATGTGAGACACAGCACAAAAATGGTCAACAACAAAAACAACAACAATGATGCAACCAGGATGATTTACTAACATGAACTAACTTGGACACGAGCGAAAAAAATCACAAGCTATTCTATATGTGCCTGTTTATGCGCCGGCTTACATTCATTCATTGAGTGGCGGCAACATTGTGTGTTGACAATTGGTCCGCCTCTAATTTGTCCGTGTGCCCGTGTGTGCTGCCCGTGTTCTGCTGTGAATGTCACACTACACGATATGAACATGCGATGCTGGTCAACCCTAGTGCACAGAGTCAACGTAATCTATGTATGTCTCTCAACCATTGTCTCTCTCTCTCTCTCTCCCTCTTTGGATATTCATTGACAACTTGGCCCCAACAACAACGTCAACAGCCAAAGCTCGCACAGAATGCACAGTTACATAAGACAAGAGTTAATGTGAGCACACACACACACGCACAGATACTGGAGACACTGAATGAACGAATAGATGCCGAGATACATAATCAACTGAGTCAGCGTGATTTTGATCGATTACTTTGTGTGCGTGTGTGCTCGTGTGAATAGTTGCAGCGCTGTCGAGGGTGAGTGCAAGAGGTGGTTTCTCTTTGTTCATTTATACTTTGTTTACTGAGAGCACGTGAAAAATAAACCGATACGTTAAGCTAACAAGAAAGAGATAACAAATCGGCTGACTGAGACTGTCATTTGGTCGCCTTGAGTCTGCTTGCTTCGTTAGATGTCGCTCATTCACTGTTGTCGTCTTCAATGCTGTGCGTGTGTGTGTTCGCTCGTTCGTGGGCCCAGAGAATTTGCGCGTGTGCCAACGGCAAACGCGATCAACAGCAGACTCACCAAAGTCAATTCTATCGAACGAAGCAAGTCTTGATAGCCGATTGCCATAAAGTGATGAGAGAGCAACGAGTTGGAAAACTGACCAGACACACTCTATGTGCTTCTCTGATGTTGTGATGCAACACTAGCCATTTAGTTTTGTCTACTCTAACGACGACATCACTGTCTCGTCTCGTCTAGGGTAGTCAAAAGTTGTCTAACGTCGTCGTCGGAAAATTCGTTCAATGCTGTTGAAAGTCCCATGAATGTTGAACGTCTACTAGTGCGGTGAATCATTGCTACTGTTGTACGACGACAGTAGCGACAACGATGCATGTCGAGACGAGCTGTGTGATTGGCATGTTAGCCAATCACACAAAATCCATGACTTGGTCCACACGCGCACATCAACAGACACTAGATAGATAGACAAAGACGCTAGAAATCACTTCATTTGTGCACACTAGTGGTACTTCTGGTGCTGTTGATGATGCTTCTGTGAAAGTACTTATTGTAGAGAGCAATGCAAGTGTTAGCAACAAAGTCCACGCAATCACACGCACCACCCGTCCGTCCATGTCCATGTTCATGTCTGTGTTTGTGTCTGTGTCTGTGTCTGTGTTGAGAAACAATGCTGTTAGTTGTGAGTGTTGTGCATTGATAGGCCATCGAGTAGTTGGCCATTGATTAAGTCAACGACGGCCCATCGGTTGCTCAATGGCGCGTGTCCTCTCTCGTGCTCTTTGCCTCCGATCTCATGCCGTTGTTCTTTTCATGCCATATCGAACAACACGTGTGCTTGCGAGCACAGTTAGTTTCAGCGTTGACAGCACAGTTTTAGTTGTGACTGTGGTCGTCAACACTGGCTTGCATTGTCTTCACACACAGAGCCGGCCAACAACAACAACGGCAACCATGAAGTCACAACTAAGTGTGTCGTCTTGATCAATCGTGTTCGTTGTCGCTATTGTTAAGATGACGTTGCCAATGTTGATGACGACGATGATAAAATAAAAAGATAGCAATCGTTGCCGTTCGCTAGACAGACAAATAAACAGACGGCCAGCCAGTGGACGGCGAATGCAAGAATGAGAGTTGGCTCCTTTTGGACATTATAGCTTGCAAAGAACCTCACTCTCGTCAACTCTAGCGAATTCTAACGGCAAACATGCGCAACAGCAACTACAATAACAACAACAGACACACACACACACACGTCTACTGGAGTTCAGAGCCAAAGTGAGAGTTGGAGTTGAAGGCCATTTCAAGCGTAGCCTGAACTGTTCTCATAATAAAAAATAGATATAGAATGAAAACTACGGACTTCCGTTAGCAAAATTCTGTTGGCCAGTAATAAGCAGACGAAGGTCAAGTGAAATTGGCCGCACAATTATCAACCATCGGTAAGATTATATAGCTAATTGGTATGGCAAACGAGAAGGGAGCTAAAGTCGTCTATAACTTAGCGCTCAAGCTAAGTTAGTGGCTTAATCTTAACAGATTGGCTTCGTTAAACCTGGCTTAGCCAAGAACGAGTTAATCATGAGTCAACATGAGAGCTTTTAATTTACGAAGTTTAGCACAACGAGCTCATCTATAAGAATATCAACTAGCACGAAGAGTGACGATTGAGCTTTATTGAGCTGCGCCCCAAAGCCACTCTCGTGTTGTCGGTGGCCTTATTATATTCTACGAGAAGTCTACGAGACTTTGATTGAGGAGACGAAACGTTTCAAGTTCAAGCTGCTTGATCATTCAAGCAGCATTTTCCAATTAAAATAGCTCTTCATTAATTCATTGCATTCACAGTGCATCCAACTGTGCTTCAGGTGGCCTTAATTTCATTTAAAAAACCTTTAAAAAAACGTTTTCATTACTTCAAACTTTGTGCTGAACTTGTCGTTGCGCTATCTCAGATGAAATTAAACTAAAACTAAAAGTGCCCCAACTTGTGACAATCCTGGCGGGCAAAAATAACCTCAAACGAGGAGCAAGGTTAGTTTACTGCTTTCGATTAGTTAGCAGCGGTTTGTTGGATCGTTATCGTGGTCGTCGTCGGTTTATGACGATTGCTTTGGCCTTGCTTCTATCTAGCTATCTGTATGAAGCTATAAAATGCTATAACAATGTTCTTCTTACGAGCAGCTGCTTCACATGCAGATGACTAAGCGCGTCGAATCGGATCGAATCGGGCACGAGTTGAATGTGAGTCGCTTACTTGCACCGAAACTGAATGACGCTAAGCATATCAATGTTACGCTACGTCATGTTACGTTACGTTAAGCAAGCCATAGTCAGTTGCCACTTTGTTAGTTGACTTTATGACTCTCGTTGACAGCCACAGTTAGGAGTGCGGACGGACGTAAGAACAGACACTATTGCGACAATGTCACAAATGTTTTCCTGCACTCGCAGTTGTAGGTTCGTCTCGTCCTCTCGTACGAAAGTGAGTGAGTGCGTGCTCGTGTAGCGGCGAGACTGGTGCGTAAGCAACCTTGTTGCCGCCAACAACAATCATGGCAATAATAAAGCAATAAAGCCACAAGAATACAGATAGGCAGACAGAGAGACGGACGGACAAACGGACTCACGGCAGGCTAATGCATAAGTCCATTCGCTGATTATAGTGAGCTGTGATGAAAGTCGAATTGAGTGCAAGCGAGGGATCTTTGTTTTAACATTGACTTTTATAACTGACTGACTGTCTGTGCATCAGTCTGTCTGTTTGTCTGGCTGGCTGGCTGGCGGCTGACTGACTGGCATAACTGGAGAATAGCAATAACACTTTATTACTGGCTGGCTCTCTCGTTCTTGTTCTTGTGGAGGCCGTTTATTGGCATTGAGGCTCTTGGCTCACTCAAGCATCAAATAACGAATTGGGCGAATTGAACGAAATGGAACGAAATGTATGATGCAATATAATCATATGAAGGATTCACTCTTCTTGTCTTCCTGTTGTTGTTGTCGTTGATATGTGGTGCTGTCCTTGATACTGCTGCTGCTGCTGCTGGTTCTATTGAACTAGAGTATAAGTATAAACGAACGCACGAAAAAGCAGACAAATAAGCGAGCAAGCTATTTTATGAGCCACAATTTATGATACACACACGCACAACGACAACAGTCGTAGTTGTTATCGACTCTTGTCGGTTGAATGTCGCAAGAACACACCCATTTATCCACTCTTGCTACGAACGATTGAACAAACGAACGAACGAGCGAACGAAAGAGCGAGTGAGCTAGCAAGAGAAACGAATGATTGAGCAGAAACCAACGAACGATCGCATACTCAATATCATTTTGAACGGCATCAGCTATCGAGATAACTTGGAAAACTTTGAAAGAACAAGAAGAGATTGCAATAAATGCGACGTGCCAACTATAATGTGCATGCTCAGAGTACAGTTATCGTACTCCATGCATAATCTACGACGCCGAGATGTCGCAATCTGTCACCTCAACGTCCGAGAGAATAATGAAAGGAATGAGGAGCGACTTGATGTGGCTACCGATGATGATTAGTTTCTAATTAACCACCAAACCAACCGTCGGTGTGTGTGTGTGTGTGCAAGCATAGTATAAATGTTGCTGCTCATGTTCAATAGATCAAGCTTGATGTTTGAAGTGCCGAGCTTTTGTGATGCAAGTGCAGAGAGACTTGAACCACTTCGCCTAACAACATTGGTAGTTTAGTTAGCCAACCGTTTTGACCATCATGAGTGCCTGCAGTTCGATGCGAATAGAATGTTTGCCAAACATTCTCTATTCAAGTTTACTCGAGAATCAAAAATAGTTGTGTTGAGTGTTTGCAAATGATTATGAACGTACAACTCAAAATGAAGCCCGTAAGTGAGCGAGTGGGTAAAAGGTACACACACGTTGCTACTCCTACCAAACTCGGTGTTTAACAAGAATGTTATGATGATGATGGTCGTGTGTGTGTGTGTTGGTTGAACTTCACAGTGACGGAGGCTCTTGTTCAAGATCTGTAGGCTCCTCAAACTTATCGAACAAACTCATGAATCGGATCGGATTCGATCGAGTTGAATTCAATTCAATCATGATTAGGTAACTTTGTTCCTGTGTCTACTGTTGCATTGGCACGCAATCTATTTCCTGTTGACTGTCATTCCATTGCACTTATTTATTTTTACTTGTCAATTATGGCCGACGACGACAAGTTTACATCACGATAGCATACTGCATTGAAGTCGCTCATTGCTTGGTATTGACAGTGGAGTGCAATGAACGTCAAGTGTGTGTGTGTGTGTGTGTGTGTGTGTGTGAGAGAGAGAGAGAGTAAGCACTTTTCTCAACCAGAACATTGGCAAGCATAGAAAGAGAGATTATTTGTCGAAATCATGGCAAATATTTTCATGGCAGCAACAGGAGCCACTGATGTAAAGCATAATGTAAACGGTGGTTGGGCAGAGCAAGCTAGTCTCTCACTTGATGATAACTTTACATTGCTATGATTCACTAGTGCTACTTATAGTAAAATGACTACAGTCACTCTGATGATGACGTAATGATGCAATGTTAAGTGGCAACTGAACAACATCGCAACATTCGACTGACGACACTTTTAGTGGCCGACATTTCTTTTCGCGTGCTTGCTTGCGTGCGTGCAGTCTTTCTCGCGTGAGTTGGCTGGCAAATTGTGGTGACGGTCAAGTGGTCTCTTGCTCGCTTTCTTCGTAGCTCATTCAAATTATAAAGTCAAGAGTGTGTGTGTGAGTTGTAAACAATTTTGGCTGCCAAAATCAAACAACTCAACAGCGCATCACAAGGCAGCAAGCGAGTGTCAAGCAGTCAAGTGCACATTCTTTTTTATTTCATGCTGTCACCAACATACAAAATATAGCCTCAAATATAAAGGTCAGAAGCACAAACACAAACGTAGGCAGAGGCCAAAACATAGGAGGCAAAGATAGAACAGAAGAACGGTAAGAGACACAGATTGAGTTCGGACGAGATGATACGAAAAAATATCTTGACAGACACAAGAGGCAATGAGTGAAAAGCACTATCAGCATAAGCGAAATAAAAGAAGAAAAAGAAGAAGAAGAGGCCGCAGGCAAACAAGTACATAAACAGAGTGCATAAACAAGCAGCATACTTTCAGCTACTTTAAATGTTTAATTCAACTCTGATTTTAAAGGTAGACTTTCGATGACCAACGAACGTCTACTCTTTGTTGTCATTTGTTTCATAATTTGTGCAACAGAAGCATCAATGTTTATTTTTCATCAGCGAGCTCATTGAAGAACTCGTGCTCGTCTTCGTCACTGACCCTTTACTGAATAAAGTATGGCTAATAGCAAATACTAGTGGTCGACTAAGCTCACGTCGAGTAGCTCACGTGTGAGTGATGCAACATTGGTCGAGTGTGCGAGTCATGCTTAATTGTGCGTTCAATCGCGTACTCATACGGACTCGTTTCGCTCAAATGCTTAATTCATTTGGGCCGATTCCGAGTGGATTGCGTACAATCACACGCACACTCACAAACACTCACCTACAAGTGTCGAACACGACATACGACAGCAAACAAATCAAAAGAATGTCAGGACGTCGAGAATTCGATGATTAATGATGAAATTTTAAGCTTGCATCACCACAAAGACGCAAACCAACAGCGGCAGATGGCAACCAACCAGAAGCTAACAAGCCAGCCAGCCAGCTATCAAAAAGGTGGCCCAAAAGAATGTGCACCTGTTTGTTTGTCTATTTAGCAGAAGGTTTTTTTATACTTGAAATGACGGGTGACTTCTTCCAGCTTCTGGTGTTGGCTTCGTTGATCGCTTGCATTATAGTCTAACGTGGGCTAACTAAATGCCAAATGCTCAATTGCACTCAATCAAACTAAACATAACAACTATAGAAGCTAAACAGAAGCTAGAAGTTGCTGAATAAAACAGAAGAATAAAACGAAATAATGAAACGCAAATAATGGTATAGAGCGTGGCGTGTAAATACTTGTTACTGGACTGGAGTGGACTGCAATGCACGTTTTCTTTCTCTCTTGCTACTCGTTGTTATATCTCACTCACACTAATCCACGATGCATGTAGTCAACAGTTGTTGAAGAAGCTATCGAAGCAATTCGTTATTGTTGTTGTTTAATATTCAGCATTGTTTTGATCTCAATAGGCATTCGTTTATTCGCTCATTCACGCTCGTTTACATTGTTGATTTCATTTCATCGAAAACACAAGTGACTCGTTTTGCTTGTGTCACTTCAGTTCAGTCTAGAACACACAACAATAATCTTGCAGTCCGTTAATTGTTCCTGCTCAACCGTTCAACATTAAGTCGTTTAGCGAGCTAGATATTTCTGAATAATGCTGTGCCTCTGTAGTTGCACTTGCACATGCGTTGGGTGCTCACTTGCACTTGCAATTCCATTTGCCCTTGCACTGACACTGGCAGGTGAAGCTGCCGGCAGCTGATTAAAGCTCTAAATCCACTAGACTTTGCCACCGAACTCAACTCCACTATGTTATATCTTGAGCCAAGCATCGAGTGTTTACAGACAGATGTATTGTAGGGGAAGTGTCGAAAAGAGTGGCGCCATCTAGTGTAAGTGGTTGCCAGTGGATTGTCTAACGTGGTCAACAGCAACTCACAAGGACACATGCTGGCTGCTGACTTTAGAATCTACTAGTACACATCTCAATCATTTGTTTGTGATCATTATTCGTGCTGCATATAGTTGATGTTGCCGTTGCTGTTTCCATTGCATAATAGCAATTGAGTGCGCTCAACAGCGACATCAACAGCGACATTGTTTGCATGAGAGGCAACACTGCCATCAGCTCGCTTGCATTGAATCACGATCGCTGTCACGATGTAACAAACAAGCAACGACTGGCCGACAAACAGACAGGCAGACACACACACACGGGTAGCCGGCCTATCGATGCTTGTCAATGATTCTTCATATAATAGCAGAGCGTAACATAACGACGCAACAGAAGCGGAACACAGAGTTCGAGATGCATTGTTGTTGATGATCAAATGAAAGATTGACCAATGATGACAATCATTGAAGAATATTTCGCAAGCAAGTACGCATAACGTTCTTTTGCTCTCTCGCTCACTCGTCCGTCCGTCCGTCTATTCGTCCACTCGTTTACGCGATCGTTGTTCATTCGATGCCACAATGTGTGACGCAAACGCAGCACGACACACAAAGCATTGACACTGCGCTGACTGTTCAAGTCGACTTCGTTGTCAATTCGAGTCGTTGTTGTTGTTGTTAAACAAATGTCTTTGTTGGTGTTGTCGAATGTCGATGTGATCCGTTTCGATTCGATTCGCTTCGCTTCGCTTCATTGCTCATATGATTAATTGAATCCCCTGTTGTTCATGATTCTTCGCTTTCCCCCCCCCCCTCTGCCTGGCAGCCCTCTATGATACTGCATTGTGTTAACGCTATATGTCTGAGCTATGTCAAAGGCCATCTGGTGATCACAAGATTCACGAAATTCAAAGAGAGAGAGAGAGAGAGAGAGAGAGAGACCGCATCACGGACAAAGAGCGAAAGCGCTTGAAGAAAATCGAATGACTACGATAATTGGCCGTTAACTACAAAAGTATGTGCTCACAGCGACGAGAGCGTGGTTTGCTGGCGTTTCTCCCGTGAAACTCCCACTCTTTGTCACTTTTCGCCTTTCTCTCTACTTTCTTCTTCATCTTCTTCCTCTGCTTTCTTTTCTTGGTTCTTCTTTCTTCTTTGTGTCGCGCGTGATCGACACGGCACCGTGGCAACAGGCACACGCACTCACGCACGCACACACTCACACAAACACACAGACCAATCTAATCTTGAGCTGTACATCTGCTACACACCAGCCTGTTTGTGTCCAGTTTTAGCATGTTTGCACATCTCTAAGTTGCCAGTGTGAGATTATTGCCATGAGAAATTAGTGAAAGTTATAAGTAAAAAGGGGAAAGTAGCATAAGCATTAAGGATGTTCGAACATTCTAGAACTGGACACAACTAGGCTGGTTAAGCAGATGCGCAGTTCAACCTAACATCGGGCTGTGTGCATGCGTGCAACTATTGCCACGGTGCCGTGTCGATCACGCGCGACACAAAGAAGAAAGAAGAACCAAGAAAAGAAAGCAGAGGAAGAAGATGAAGAAGAAAGTAGAGAGAAAGGCGAAAAGTGACAAAGAGTGGGAGTTTCACGGGAGAAACGCCAGCAAACCACGCTCTCGTCGCTGTGAGCACATACTTTTGTCGTCAACGGCCAGTCTAGTCGACTACAACCAATGCTCTACAACAATGCTTTGTAGCCCTCAGACTACGACTATAAATGTAGACTGTTCTTTCCATCTCAGCACCATTTGCTTTTAGTTTTCTGGCCGCGACAAATTCTAGATCAACAAAATAATACTGAGCATCCACCTACCCAAACGAACAACAATAACAACATGTCTTCAATGTCAGCCATCGTTATCGTGGTGCTCGCTGCCACTGCCGTCTCCGTGAACGCTATTGCCATACGCAACTCGTGGTCGTCCCCAATGAGCGTTGGCAAGCCCAGCTTCAACAGCAAAACCGTTCAACAATCTCACAGCTTTGCTCAATACGAGCTCCCTTCCAAGACAATCGAACACGCCCCAGTCGCCACCAAGAGTGTTCAACAGCCGCTTAGCTTTGCCCAGCACGAGCTTCCCTCAAAAACCGTTGAACAGGCGCCAGTCGCCACCAAGAGTGTTCAGCAACCGCTAAGCTACGCCCAATACGAGCTCCCATCTAAGACAATTGAGCAGGCCCCTGTCGCCACTAAGGGCGTACAACAGCCACTAAGCTTCGCCCAACACGAACTTCCCTCTAAAACGGTTGAACAGGCTCCGGTTGCCACGAAGAGTATCCAACAACCGCTCAACTTCGCTCAACATCAGCTCTCCGCCGAAACGGTTGAGCAGGCGCCGGTTGCCGCCAAGACCATGTCGATGGCTACTAAATCACGTCCAGTTCACTTCGTGGAGCAGGCACCAGCCAAGAGTGTCCAATTCACAGAGCAGGCACCCGCCAAGAGTGTCCAATTCACAGAGCAGGCACCCGCCAAGAGTGTCCAATTCACAGAGCAGGCACCTGTCAGCAACAACGTTGCACAGGCTCCGCTCGCCCAGAACAACAAACAATAAGCACTTGCGCTACCTGCATCGACACAGACAGCCGCGATGTTTTATCTTAGACCATCCATACACTAAAATTGACTATACATCATTCGAATGTATTTTTATTAATAAACTTCATCTGGCATAACATCACTACCATCGCCATAATTCTCAATCGGTGTGCCTTGACTTTCGGCTGGATCATTGTTAACAGCCAATTCTCTATGTAAACGTAATCGCTCAATTTTCTTCAAACGCTTCCTCTCCTTATCTTTGTCCTTGATGCGATCTTTTTCTCGATCTTTATCTTTCTTCTTTTTCTTCTTCTTGGGTTTATAGGCTCCGTCGGCGCTACCATTCTTGGACGATCTGCTGGATCCGCCATAGAACCTGAAAAATACGTCGGCAGTCGCACAACGCAACTTAGAGTCATGTGCGAGAGAATTGTTCATCAAATCCCACAGGCGGTCGTAAACGCTTCGGGCATTCAGCAAATGATGTGCGTCTGGGGCATTCTTGTGCAAACTGGACAGTACAAAGTACTTAATCGCCGGCATTGCATCTGTCTCGACAATGTCCAAAAGAAATGATAGATCATCATAACTTTGCTCCGATTGGACGACATCGACAAGTTCCTGGATGGCTGCACATCTCACATCGTACGGCAATCCATACGAGGCATATTCACGAAATAAATACGGATTAGTTGGCAAGTGACCCATCTTTTGGAGAACGCGAATGGCTTTGAGACAGGCCACAGTGACTGTATATCGATAACAAGGTAGAATCTTTTCCATGTTCAAACATCGCGTTATTTCCTCCAAGACCTGCTTAGTTTCTGGCGACAACTGTTCCGGTGTTGCCATTTGTGTTGAATCGTTGAAAAGTGGTACAACAACTGGAGTGATAGTTTCGGCCAAAGCTTCAATCAGAGATGCACGATAATAATTGTCTGAGAATTTGTTTCTACTGTTGTCGTTGTATTTGAATAGTTCAATCAAGAACTTGAACACCTCATTCGGACACGTTCGATGTGGTGGCGTACGTAATCCTGCAATTGCAATAGGAAGTGATTTTTGGATAAAATAAGATTGCAAATTCTGTTGCGAGAAATCGTTCTGACGAACTATATGTGGGGCAGTATTAGATCCGAACATCCGACGGAACATGCCAATCATAGCTGTGGGAGCCTGCCAAGCACCGCCGGACAAAGAAAGAGTCATTGCCATTTGGTTGGCCACTTTGCTGAGACAACTTGTGGCAGCACACCGAACTCGCCAAAAACACCGTTTATCTTCAACAATGTCACTCAATGTTCGCCGTGTCGTGCCAGTCGGGTATCGTTCAAGGGTACGGATGGCGTCTGTCTGAGCGGTGACATCACGCTCGTATCGGAGCTGATATTGCCACTGATAGTCGGGTTGCTCAAATACTACTTGGCGCAACAGTTGCATGTCAGGATCAATTCGTATCCATAAAACTGGCGAGTCAGTATTGTCCATATTGGATAGGTCCATGTCAACTTCTTCGCCAGTGCACAGAGGAATTTTCTTCTTTTTGTTACGACGGCTCTTTGAATGGCAAGTTATAATGAACGGAGTGGTTTTGTTCTCTTCAATGTTGAGCTTGTGTGGAAATGTACCATCAAGTTCTTGAAGATTTACAGTGATCGGGCCATAATATGGTCGCACTCCATAAGTTGACGACGAAGATTGCTTAATTTCAAGCTCAACTACATTGCGTTTCCTGTCGAATATGAATCGCCCATTGAACTTGGCGTGACCACCTTGATAGATCCATTGTTCAAGGAACGAGGCGATCTCCTTATCTTTACCGGTGACTGTGAACACTGCAGTCTCAAAACTTAATGTTGACAATAGCATATTAGACCAAGCGTTTGCGTTTGCTATCTGAAGAGAAGCGTTGGACGCCAGAGATAATAACTTGTTGAACACTTGTAATAATAACTCACGCCCGATACGATCCTCAAGCATTCGAACAACGAGGAATGATTTCAATTGATGCATTTGATCGTAAAGAGGCGATATGGTGTGCGGCGACTGAGTTGAGAAGTGGAATGGTGGGTCCGAAGAACGTGATTTTGCTATTTTCGAACTGTCGTCAAGCACAATGCCACCGTGCTGCTGCTCGTAATCGATGACTCGTTTCATATATTCTTGGACATGGTAACGATACTCATTGTTGCCGAACGCCTTCTTCTGATACTGTGCAGCAATGTAACTTGATATGCCACGTGTCAACCACGCGCCGGACCACGATGACATGCTAATGAAGCACCCAAATAATTGAGCAGCGATAGCTTCGGCCAACAAAATTCTTGTCACGAACGTCTGATCGATGATATGTTTTGTGTGTAGTAATTCAGTACTGCACACTGACATTGTTGCATAATGCTGGCAATCTTCGTAAGCTTCACCAACAAATACTTGCTTATAGCAAGGGTAGGGGAATCGATGTTTCAACAATTCAACTTCGTAAAATTCAAACACTTCACTTAAGAACGAGCACGAATCAAGCACGTGTTGACGTAGCGCGGGTAAAAAGTAATGAGTTATCTCTTGCATGTTAGGATCAATCAAAGTGTCGAAATTTCCAACAACTAGACCGATGTTGAAGGCGCTGGTAGGTGTTCGAAGTTCGTATTTGTAAGTTTTCTTTCGCTTATCTTGAGACAACACTGATTGGATGAGCTCTCCTGAACTGATGGCAGTCAAATGCGCGTCGACAGTATATTCCATATGCCACGTGCATGGTTCGTTGAAGGAATCAATACAAGGGAACCACAGCCGAGAGTTGTTGTGATGTTTATAAGTGAACATCTGGCTGTATTTTGCACAAACTGGATCGCACTCAATAAGGTTATCCAATTGACCTGAGGTATGGTCACCATTTTCACCCTGATGCATCCGTTCGTCATTAGTGTTGGGTGTCGCATGGTGATGGTGAGATTCTATGTGATTTGGATTGGCAGTAATAGCGGCAGGGCCTGGCGTCACAAAATGTATACCACCACTAGGATTGTCAATAGTGAACGCTATGAGTAGACGTAACGTTTCGCCTGCCAGCACAGAGCCAGCGAGATCAGGAGGTATGTGAACAACGACCTCACCTTGCCCGGAGTCAGAATCAGGATCGGTAGACCTAACAGCTCTTGCATGATTGTTATTGAACGCTGACAGGGTCTTTTCTTCGGGAGCAGATTCTTCAGGCACTATTTCGAGTGTTGGGTCATTGTAAGTGAATTCACATGGCTGAAAAGTTGTAACACTCTGGCTACGCATCAACAACTTGGTTATCTGGCACTGCTTAGCGTTGAGGCGTAACTTTTCAAATCGTTCCTTGACCGGTTTGAGGTGTAGTTCGACAAATCCTGACAATAGTCTCGTTTGAAGATTGATCTCACTTAAGCAAATGTTTTGGTGCGCTAAAAGAGCGCATTTTTCTGGCTGCGGTCTAGATGTAATAGTCGCATTCATGTTCGTTGAGCATGAGCAGCTAGTGATTAAGTGTGTGAGATGACCGAAAGATAATGATGATTAAATGTAACGCGTGTTCACGTGGGCACGAGGAAAGATGAATTCATGAAAATAAGTAAATACGAAACACACCAAACCGGCACAAGCCGAACGCGCCTCACTTTTATTAGCGAAATGTGCAACTTTTGGCGCGCGATTTCAAATTGTTTGCCAACCTCATTTGTTTTCGACGCGAAATCTCGTGTGTGCGTTGCTCTCGTTCTGTAGCGAATAGTTCAGGGCCAGCAGATGCCTAACACTGAAAGCGATAATCTTACTGATCAACCTGTGGCAATCAACATGCTAGTCACACATAATGCAATATCAGATTTTACCGAGACATATCCATCCTACAAAACAAATATTACGCTTGTTTGCACTGCATGAGCAACGCTGTGGCATAACCTTACTCTCGAACATCTGTTCATTTTTACCCTAATTGATCCATAGCACATGAATGGCAAAAAATTGAGCTTTGGCGTGCGCTAGATTATATTAATGACATCAGCATTTTCCTTGATTCCAACATACGTCATTTCAAATTACTTTTCTCAACCAAGCTCGAACACAAAAGCATTTACTCATTAGATTTTAATTTCCAACTTACCTGTCAAATTGCACGAAAGCCTTCAAGGAAATTCACACCATCCCTCCATCTGAGACGTGAATAAAAGTGGGTCTTATTGTTATTGTTAACTAGGAATAACATCAACCTATCACCGACATATGGCAAGCAGCCCCGATGTTGCTACTCGCCACAAAGCACGTGTTGAAGATAATCATGAATCGCCGAGCGCCAATAGCACGAACTACCCGACCGGCCTTAATCCATTTGGTGATGACACTGCCTCTGACGAATACCCAGACCAGTTGAATCCCTTCAGTGACGATACCGAAGATGGTGATCAATCTGAATTGGACGAGTACGACCATAGTCTGAATCCGTTCGCTGGCGACGATCAGCAAGAGTCAGGAGACAAAGACGAGGAGCCTCTCGATGCTACAAATCCATTTGCTGATTCCGATGATGGTGACGACAACGACCACCACCAAGACGACGACAGCAGCAGCAACAACAACAAAACCAACGACGGCCTCGAAGATGCTAGCCAAAACGGTGATACCAGCAAGGATGTTGAACATCCATCGGAATTGCAAGACGTTAGAAGATCACCACCATTATCATCAGCTCCTTCACCCCGACCACGATCCACTTTGAACTCGTTACAGATCTCAACACCATCATTGCATTCACATGAAAATTCAACCCTGTCATCATCTCCGACACCCTCATCAACTGCTGTCAATCAAAGTGAAACAAATGACGCCTCCTTGACCACCAGTCAGAGTAGCGTCAGTGAGTTTCGACCTGTGCCTTTGCCAAGAAAAAAGAGCTCGCTCAAAAAGACCGGTACATTGTTGAATCCAAATGGATCTCGCGCCGCTCATTCAACCTCAAGTCTACCACGAATTTCAACAACAGCCGATGGCACGGGCACGGGTAGTGATACTAATCGTGGCCCTGATATAAGCAATAAGGATCAGCAATTTCTAGAGCGTAGATCTTTTCAGAATAGGAAGCGAGCTGCGCCACCTTTGCCGGTCAATTTCAAACGCCAAGTCGATGGGTGTCTCAGTGAAATTGAGAGCGAAATCGAAAATATCGGAGTCAAATTGCTCAAGATCGAGCAAGAGTCCCTAGAATGTCGTCTCAGGATGCAAGAAAAAGACAAAAAGAAGAAAAAGCGCTTTACCCTTAAGAAAGGTATGCTTGATTTGTTGAAAAAAAATAACTGATAACTATCATTACTATCGATTCTCTGTGATCAATGCTCTGCGACACTTTAATCATTGTACTATAAATGTGTTATAAATTTCAACATCACCATCACCAACGAAACAGATTCCAGTGAAGACGAGGCGGCTGAAACACTTTCGGCATTGTTTCGCCAAAAGTCCCAACTAGCTCGTCGCCAAAAAGAACTCATGTACAAAAAGCGCGAACACATTTTGGATTTGCATTATTCTGATATAGAGTATCAGTTGAGGATGATAACAAACAAGCAAGGTGAGAGATGGTGCGCGATGTTTACAGAGATTGTTTTTTCTTCATTTTAGTTAACAGATTTCAACAATTTATCCATTTTCCCTCTCTCATACAGCTCATTTGCGCACCGAGGAGGATGATGCTCGAGAGCAAGAGCTTTTGAAAAAGCTTGTCGAGATTGTTGAGGAAAAAAATGATATTGTTGAAAATCAAATCAAAGACAGCTCTATGGTTTAGATAGTTTTCAATTATTCAGTTATTGTTGGTCAAATCGGATGTTTATAAGCTTTTTCATTAATCATGCGCATCAAATTATTGATTAAAAGTTGCATTTTATTTCCATCATGTTAGATCCATCATTTTCAAATCTCATTTTCAAAAGCATATCGAGATCGGTCGAGTTGCTGTTATACCGAGAGCGAATTGAAGCTTACAGACGGAACTGTCACTTCATCTGTAACCCATCAACAATAACGACGACAACAATGAGCTCACTCGATGACAATTCATTCAGATTGGCGCCACTACAGCACTCATAAGCTTGACAGGAGACACTTTCAGTTTTTCATTTGCGAAAAGGACCCACACACGCGCACTGTCGTCGCAACATTGACCTTGACCATTGAGCATCTGTTCAGAACACTCTAACGGATAGAATTGACGCCATCAATGGCAGTGTCGAAATATCATGAGATATAGGGGTTTCAATGACGAGCGACGAGATGCGAGAGAACGAACGAACATTTTGCGTATTGGTTGGCGCTAGCCAATGACATTGTCAATAATGAAAATTGAATAATTCATCGATGAACACACGCACACTCATACATCGAGCTCTTTGGATGGCAGCTCATTCAATCGTTCCAGAGAGCTCAAATTCTAAATCAACTGTTTCTGAATCGTAGTGCGTAAGTTCGTGAACACTGCCGCACATTTGATTGAGGTTCAATAGAATTTCATTACGTATGATACATGAGCACCGTTGTTACATCAACACTGAACTGTCGAATTAGAGACTACAATAGCACCAATCATAGTAGTTCAGTGTATGTCTAATAGCAACCAGAGTGATGGTTCAATAAGTTTCATAACGCCAAGAAAATCCAAACAAAAGGAGCGCTCATTAGCTCAGGTACTGATTCGCCAGATTGCTGACTTAGTTAAGTGAATTGCTTGGAGCGCAAGTGTGTCAACAGTCGATAGCTAGTATGATTAGAGTGTGGGTGTGTGGTTGTGAAAAATTTATAGCTATGTTGCAACTCTATTGTTGCCATTGATGTGGCTATTCAAATGGGACACAGGTCTCCGATGATAAGTGGCCATGGATCCAAAATGGGCGGCTTCGAAGCACGAGATGAACACTTTGCGAAATTCGCGCCTGAATTCACCTTTGTTGATCCATCGATTGTTAGTTTGTTCCAAAATATTGCACAATGTTGTGGAGATTGTCCAAAGTTTAGCCAATAGAGGAGATAGAGAAGGAGCATTTAATATTTATTGAATTGTGTTAGACATTGCAGCGGAATCAGAATAGTATTGTGTGTAGGCATGTAAACGTAATTGACACTTACGATTCATGCAATTGTAGATGATTGGATTTATCGCAGAATTAACGTAACAAAACAAATGCGACACTAGCGCCAACGAGTTGGTTATTTCGTTCTGTGGAATTTCAAAATGGTCCCTTTGTTCAGTTGGTCAATGTTACGCAATAGGAGTGATCGAATAGAAAAAAGGTTAGATGGGCGAAGACTGAATTGAGGTTGAATGTTCGTCGCACTGGCCGACGAGAAAGCAATCGACAATTAACTTGAAACGAGGTGGCTCAATATGTATGCGCATATCTATATTGTTCAGCACATTTGACCAGGCGTAAGTTGACCAGGCGGAACATCTAATGAAGGCGTTTTATTCACCGACTACAGTTATTGCCAAAACGAAGGAGTAAAATGGAAGAACTCTTGAGAGGCCAAGAGGATGACAGCACAATGAAATTCTGGGGTGAATTTCGTCGCTGCCTTTGCAAACAAATACCGGATGTAAAAAAGATTGTCTGTCTAGACTAAACACTCTACTATGTTGATAGACTTACAAGTGAAGGTGAGGGTGAAAGTGTTAAAAAAAGCAGGAGAAACAAAAAGTGGGTCACAACTAAACGAAAATTTCGCCTGAAGGTTTGAAGGTCTGGTCGTCTAGAGATCTAGAGGTCTAGAAGAGGTTGTGTTGTGTCGCTTGTCGGACAGCAGAGTGAGTTGTAAAGAACGAACGAGAGCAAAAAATTCATCAATCTTCATTCGAAGAGTGATGTCTATGAAGTTTTGATGCCTGAAAGCAGGAGCTGAACTCAGTAAATTGAATGTTGTGAGAAAACAAGGAACAACAAACAATAGAATGCATGCTGGTAAGGAGGGGGAGAAATCAATAGAGTCAAAAGACATAGTGAAAACAATTTGTCTTCGTGTGACACATACTATTTTCACATTTTGTTTGCCTCACACGCGCGCACATAGAAAAATAATATCAATGGACAAGACAGACAGACAGACACACACACTCGAGACATGACAAAGCAAAGGAAAGAAAGACAAAGCTTATGGACTGAGACGTTAGATTTGGTGAAAAACAATGCTCACCTGAGTATGTTGTTCATGTGTACGGGCAAAAAGCATACGGCGAACATACAGACAATGGCCATCAGCATGTTGGCGGCCTTTTTGCGCCGACGACGATGCTCGGCCTCATTGCTGATGTGTCCATTGGTGGTGGCGGCCGAATCGTCGTCGTCCGGCTCTTCTTCCTCTTCGACTTCTTCATCAACATTCTCATTGTGCTTTTGGCTCGCATCGTGATGGTCGCCATTATTGTTGCTGCCATTTCTATGGCTATTGCTATGGATGTTGCCGCTGTTGGTATGCCTCAAATTGTTGTCGATATTGATGCTGTTGATGTTGATGTCATTCTTATCGTTGACCATTAAATGTTGGCTTATAGTGGTAAGAGAGTTGCTGTAGTTGGCCGAATTGTGCGAATCTGGGGCCCCAGAGACGTGGCTACCATTTGCAATGGCAATAGCAGGCACCACAACAGCACTACAGACGGCAACGGCATTGTTGTTGCTGGTGAAATTATCGCACTTGACGCTCGACGCCTGCCGATGCTGTTGGCGTTCCTCTTCCTCTGACGGCTCCTTGCACACCAACGACGATGATATCGACACCGACGGCTTTACAAGCTCACGCTCGAGCGTCTGATTGATGGGCGCCGAACATGCCTGGCGATCGTAATTAACTTTGACGTCGTTGTCTGCTTCACTCAAAGTGGCACAATTCTTGGATTCTGTTTGGACTTGTGAATCCAAAGAGGGGCCGCTCGTCGTTACATCATTGTTGCTGTTGTTATTAGTATAAGTTGTTGCGCAAGATTGTTCGTTGCTCAATCTCGCGCTTGCAACGTGCTCATTGTTGTTGTTGTTGTTAAGCAACACATTGTACATATTAGAGTTACTGTCGGTGTTGGTGTTAGAATTATACTGATCAGTAGCAGTAGCGTTATTGTTGTGCAAGCACTGAGTGCTATTTGTTCGGTTGGAGCTCGCAAATGGCAGTTCATTGTGAGCATGTTGCGTTGTAGGTGGCCGAATGGTTGCAGTTGCAGCTATCATAGTTGTGGTTGTTGTGATGTCTGGCAAGTTGTGTTGCTGGCCACCGTCGTTCGCTAAATCCATAACAACCATTGTGGTGGTCAGTTCAATGTCACGCATCGATTGTTTCGTTTTTGTTTTTGTTGTTGTTGTATAACTACTCTGGGGTTTGGCACGAATTTTGATTTTGTTGTTCTTGCTTGAGCTTACGACACGCGATGTGGCTGTTGAGCGCTTGGCAGCACATGCACCAAACACATTTGTGGTTGCTGTCGCCGTTATCGCCGTGGTCGATGGCGCCCGATGATGATGCTGCTGCTGATTATTGGCTGCCGCATAACGCCAATACTTTTGATTGGTTACTTTCAACGATGTCGTTGGATTAGACAACACTTTTTTAATGTGATAATAGGCCACTAACATGAACAATAATGGCACACAATATAAGCACAAAAAGTGGGCCACCAGTACGTAGTAGGCGGGCCAATGCAATTGTGCTGCAGGCCGACAATCGGTGTACAGTGTGGTGGTGAAACCAAGCATAGTGGCCAGCTCGCTGTTGGCGCTCGCCTCCAAATACACGAGATCGGGCGCATTCACTAAGCACGCAATGAGCCACAGACAGGCGATTGTTTTGCCCACACGTCGAGTGGTCGATTTGAAGCGCGCCAACGGATGACAAATTGCGTAATAACGATCCACTGCGATGCATGTCAACGTTAGCACCGACACTGACACGGACACGTTCTGTTGGCAGTTTCGGTTCATTCAAGTTCGGGCCGTTGCATTTCGTTCCGTTTCGTTTGAAATTTTTTGTTTTGTTTTGTTCCAAGTCAACGATTTCGTCGCAAATTGTGCGTTGAAAGATTTGTGACACGAACAGATTATGAGCGGTTTAGTCATCAACACATAAGAGAGATTTTGTGTTAAACATTAGTGTCTAGTTATTATTGATTGCGTGTAATTTCGTTTCGGGTGTGTATGGGTGTGTGTGATGAACTCGTGGCGTCTAATAGAGAGGAGTCACTGATCAAGTAGGAAGAAAAACTATCAACCAATTGATCTCGGCACTGTTTGCTAATACTATAGAGCAAATTACTCTCAAATGGATTCTCTTCTAAACATGACATCTCGATATCGGTGCAGTCAATAATTTCTACTTAAAAGCTCTTGAAAAGGAAAAAGTTGTAAAATTGAAAAAGAATTGAAAAGTTCTTCTTCAATTCTTTCTCTGTAGAAGAAAAAGTAGTTGTAGTAATAATAATAATGATGATAATGGCTTGATGTTCCAGAGACAGTCAATGAAAAGTGAAAACTTGAACTGAAGACAAGCTCAAATTAGATTAGATATTTACAGAGGCACAAATAACACAGAAATGTCGGCTGATATTACTCGCCCATTTGACACCACGACACGATTGATGGCGAGACGGCGAGACTGCGAGACTGCGAGACTGCGAGACGACTAGACATCGTTTCATCTCTAGCTACAACTCTAGTACACAAAACTTAGTGACCAATAAAAGCTTTTAAATTGAGCAAATATATCATCGAGTCAACGAACAATGGCCGGCACAGTCAGTGTTTCTAGAAAGACAAACAAATTAATTCACAGTGGGTTTGACATTTGGATGGCTTGGTTGACACACTAAGAGTTGACTGTGAACGAGTCGACAACTACAACGATATCACTGAGTTGAGCTCATTTGAAGCTACAAGCTATTGAGCCATAATAATAAAGATAATAAAGATATGAGCAGTCATGCATGAGCAAAGGTTCAATGTTGACATTGAACACTTGTACACATACACACTTGTACTACTACTCACTTGTAAATAAGTCACCAACTTGCATGAGGCACCTCCGAACCACCAAGTGAGTGTGAGGTCCCAAATAACGCTCGGTGGCAGGCACACGAGAATCACCAGGCAATCGGCTACTGCCAAATTGACGATGAAATAATTGGTCACGTTGCGCAAGTTGATGTTACGATACACGGACAAGCACACAAACGTGTTACCAGTGAGACCAATTACGAATATCACGATGGTCACGGCCAATAGTAGCCAGCGGCCGAATGAGATGTCGCGCCACAACGCTTGCCACAGCGAGTCCTCAATTAGCGATTGCGGCACACAGGCCACAGTGACACTGCTATTATCGGACGCTATAATTGTCAATGGGAACATGTGCTTGCTCGCATCACACATTGAGGCTTTGGTGGTTTGGTGTAGCACCGTTTGGTTGGCGGACGCTGCGGCGGAAGCGGCCGCAGCTGCGGCTGCTGCTGCCGCCGCCGACGCCGATGTCGATGCTGATGCAACGCTGGCGTCGACATTGTTATTATTAGTAGTGCTGACATCGTGATTCATTAATTGCGTCTCGGTCAATCTGTTTGCTTGCTGCATGCTTCGCGTATTATTGATTAGCTAGCTTGCTTGCTCAATTTTTTTGTTTGTTCACTTGTTGTTGTTGTTGTTGTACTGCACTTGTATGTTGAGCAATATCGACCCACCATAGCGGTACACTCTATGTTGTTCTGGAATACTCTGGTTGAACACATTGATTGCACATCGCAGTGCCGAATATCATTGTAGCGTCGACACAATTTCGTCCTTGTCTTGTTCTCCACCCTTATGTTCTCGTTGTTTCCCTACTCTTGTTGTTGTTGTCGTTGCTGTCGTCTATCGTCCTTGTTATCTATCGTTACAAATGCCCAATAGATTGTTGTTGAATAGATTTTTTCAAAACTTGCTCGCTCTCTTTGCTTGCCAGCTTTCGTACTCAACTGCGAATTTTCGCTCGTTCAACTTGAATTATCGATTTCATTATTTCCCGAGTCATTGTCACATTGTGATAATTACGAATCTTGTTGGCTTATCTTGCTTCTTCTTGCGCTTGAGTAGCGCATGCAAACTGCAGTCTTGCTCACTCACGAACCAAACCGAGCTGAACAGGACCAAGTGAAATTTGCTTGAGTTAGCACACGTTGTTTGACTTTTCACTAACAGAGACGAACGCCAACAAAGCTTGAGAAGCTGAAGTTCGAAGAAAACTTGAAAATTTCAAGCTCGCTTTTTGAAAACTTGAGCGCTCAAGCTTGAAAGCGAGAACGCTCCAAGTTCTTGAGGCCTTGTCTTCTTCCCCGAGAGTTGCTTGCTGATAAAAGTTGCAAGTTGCGAGTCTCGTGTGTTGTGATGTGTTGTATCCAATGCCGAGCTCGTGATGGTAGACTGGCGCAGTTTATGGTGGGTCTCACTCAAACACACGCACACGTATACATACACCAGTGATCAATTTCTCACAACACGTGCAACACAATGTCGGTCTTCAAGTCGGCACATAATATGCGCATGTGCTCATCGTTCACTTGCCGTTTGAGAGAGCGAACGATCGTCCGAGCCACCAACTGACCGCCTGACCAACCGCTGCTTTTGTTGTTGTTATTGTTATTGTTACTGTTACTGTTACTGTTACTGTTGCTGTTGCTGTTGCTGTTGTTGTAGCTGTAGTTGTAGTTTAGCGTGTGCTTTTAAGTTTACAGACTCGCTCAACTTGATCAACTTGGCTTGACTCAACTTCAGGCTTTCAGCTTTCAGCTCTTAGATCTCAGCTTTTAGCTCTTAGCTTTTAGTCGGCCAACTAACTTTGAATTGTTGAGCTATTTTGTGTGGCTATGCAAATGTGGCTGCAATTCAGTATGCAAATAACAAACTTGTATCACATTGACTGTGACCAAGCATACGCACCGAAAAAGCGATTATGTAATCCACGTAGCGTGTGATTTCTTCCACTTATTTCACATCAGCCAGTGTTGTCCTTGTGTTGGTCGATGTTGTTGTTGTCGTTGTCGTTGTATTCGTGTGCTTTTGCTGTCTCGTGATGTTCGACGTTCGGCTCTCTCATTTGTAAAAACTCACTTGCTCATTTCTTGCGAGTGTGTCTTCATCAGTCAAGACTATTTAACAAACATTCGACGACACTTGAGCTGTTGTTTTGCGTGCGTGAGTGCTTGTTCCACAATGAGACTACTGCTCACTCGACGCTTGCTTGGTGGCTTAGTCGCTCGATCGCTTGCTCGTCTGCCTGTTGTTGTTAGTTGTCATGTTGTGTCACGTGACGTTGAATGTCGTGAAGTCTTCAACACGTGCACCAATGGCTAGTCTCACGAGCTCTTCTTTCTGGAAACTCACATTCGTTCCGAGCTCACATCGTGCGTGCGTGTGTCTAGCCACATTGTATATCATTCCAATAGTTGTATGGTGTATGCGTGTGGCGCATGCGTCTAACGTCTAACTAAAGTTTCGTCACTTGTCTAACTAGCAACGTACCATTTAACCGTCGTAGTTAAAGGCTTTGAAATGATACTAGCAACTCAACGACGATGTCGACTCTGCAAGATGCCAAGTAGCTCTCTTCCTAGCTTGTCCATATTAGCATGCGTGCAATGTAAAATGACGTCGAAAATGTGGGCCAACACGACCGAATCGATACTAGCTCACTTGCTTAAGATATCATGAGGCCAACACAATTTGGCTACTGTTCGTTTTTCATTTCGTTCGTGTTGCCAAAAAGACAACTCGAACAACTGGAGCAACGACAACATAGGACAACAATTGTAACACTGCAACCTCTAACACTGTGACACAAGACGACATTGTGACACTGAGTGTAATAAAACTTACGCAACTCACACACGCACACAAACTCGCTCTGGTGTGAGACTTGTGTGTAACGATAAAACTGCCGCAACTCAATTGCCCTTTCTATTTTATTGCCAAATTGCTGCTGCTGCCGCTGATGGCTCCATTCAATCAGTGGCTTAAGTACGCCATTTTAAGCCCTTTTGAGCCGTTTTATGCCATCATTCCACAGGGCTATTATGCCATTATGATTTTCAACAACAAATGTATTATTGTGTGTGTGTGTGTGTGCACCTGTCGTACGTTGCTTTGTGAGAATTGCTTTCGTACGTACAATTTTCATGTGGGCCAGTCAGCAGATGACAGCAATCAGTAAACGAAAGTCGACGAGTGAATCGGAGCATCAGAATCGCAAATTATCATTTTCTTTATTGTTGATATCGTCAAGTTTGTCGTTGTTGTTGAGTGATTCGTCAAGTAATTGACAGACCTTAGACCTTGACTTGATACGTGCACGTGGAGATCTCATCTTCTCCATCGAACTCTCGAATCTAACTCTTTTCGTCTGCCTCCATCAATTGTGTCAACACTCACAAACAATGTCAATGCGCTTGAATCTTAGAGTGTCGGAAATTGCATTCCACAAAAATAGTTCTTAACGAGAGTTATTCTACTTTCGTTAAGAATAACAGCTAGCTCGGAAAGAGTAAAAAGTGCAGCTATCGGAGTTTTTTTTCTTTACTTTGAGTTTCTTTTGTTGCGAGTTAGCACAAAAATGAATCGTTGTTACTATTGTTTCTAGTGTTGTTGTAAACACACCAACATGGTTTGGATTGCTGAACGCAGATTGAATCAGACTTGAGATCGATTCTTGACTTGAAACTTGAGCCCCCGGACGTTATGCAGTCGAGGTCGACCAGTTGAAGCCGTCCCTTGAGAGTGAGAGGCTCAAATTACTACAAAAGAAATAGAGGCAGGAAGAAAAATTATCAATTGATTCAATCGATTCGTCTATTTATATACACTACAAGTACGTATATCGTACTACAATCGGTACAATGCACAATATTAGACGGCAACAACAATGAGTACACCCGGTAGTTGTTTGTGAGCTGAGCACCAAACTGAAGGTCGACGAACAAACAAACACGTGTCTTCGTGCAATTTCGTTAACTATAACATACACACACTGACACAAGTCAATTCTAGAGAGTAAGGCTCGAAATTACACACTTTCTTTCTTCTAGTACAGTTTGCTGGACTGGACTGAACCGAACTGATCTGCACACTTGTATCTGTATCAGGACCAGGGAAACTAGACTCGACTCGGAGGCTTGAGAGACGCAGCTGGCAATTGAGCTGCGCGAATGAAGAATTTGAGAGAACAATCAGATTAGAGAAAACAGCGATACAATTGTTACGTTGCAATTTTTTAAACAATTTTTGTTGCTGTTCAGTTTAGTTTGAGTTTGTAGTCATACGCGTGAGTCAGTCAACGAATGAAATCGAAGCAAATGAAAGATTGTGCACGAGTTTAAAGCAAGTGCAAGTTGCAATCTAAGCACTTGCCAATCTCTAGACACAAGCACATGGTCACATGCAAGCCACTCCCACTGCCACTGCCACTGCCACTAACACTAACACTTTCACGCCCGCTGCACGTCAAGCTTTGTGTATAAACTCGAGCGACATGGCATTAACTATAGTTCGAAAAAAAGGCGCGTATTTACACGCGCCTTTCACACAACGCTTGTTTCAATGCTTTCATTTTTTTCCTCATTCATTACGCAATAAGCCAATTTTGTGAGCGATGATTTATTCAGCGCGCCAATCGGAGCGTCAGGAATTGTTTGTCGTTGGTGGCTCGCATAAGCGACTTCTCGACTTTCGAGGACTTTTGAATCGAAATGTTGGCGCCCATATGTAAATGCGACTCGGCTACTAACGAAATGAGCATAACTCGAATGGAAATGATACACATTTCCATTTGAAAGGGAAATACCGTGCCATTGTAATCGTAATGGCGCAATAATCACACAAGCATCAGCACTACACAACATCATCGGTCATTCATGGGATGCAATAATGTAGCTCTCTGTAAATGAGGCTTCTCTTTGTTGTTGCTGTTGTTGTTGTTGGTAGACGGCGATTTGTTAGCATTCAACCATGTGTTGCCCATTCAATTTCCATAGATTCATCTCGTACATGAATTCGCTCGAGTTCGTTTATTGTGTGCACTGAACACAGACCATTGGCTCGTGCAACTCGTTTGCATTTGCGAATGGCGTGTGCTTGGTTTCACTTGGCTCTATCAGATAAATTGCAACGTAAATTGCAGTATGAAAAAAATGCATAAACAATTATTGTCATTACGAGACTTTCCTACACACATTGTGATGATCGTCGTCAGTCAAATGCTTGTCATGTGTCTGTAACTATAACTCTATGCTAGGGTGCATTTCAAGCAAGTGACGGGCAAATTAGCCTGACTGACATCCTGACCACCTGTCATAATGTGTGGCAATAGAGTTCAACACACGTGCACACAAATGAGCTCTAACATGTGAGCTTGCCATTGATCATAGAGACAGACAGACAGACGAATGTGATCGCGCGAATGTTGTCGCGAGATTATTTTCGTGCATTTCCAAATATGTCCAAGTGCAACCATAAGTGTGAGTGCACAAACAGATTAGCCACTCGTGTGTGTATGTCGGCGCGTATGTCAATGGAATAAATAAGCGAGATACCGTGTGCGTGTGCTTTCACTCACTATCGAGCTAACTTTCGATCATCAAAAGCAAAGTTAACTGAAGCAAAACATACTGAACCAGCATGAGGTGAGATGAGTGAGCATGAGGTGAACTGAACTAACGCCACTGAACTATTTTGCCGCCAGCAACAGCAGCAACAACAACAACGATCGACTCGCACCAAGTTGACTACCAAGAGAGGCAGTCAAGTTAACGTAAGCACGTAAGCTTCGTTGACTCGTTTAATCGTTCGTAGTATGGCGTCGTCTCAAGTCATGGTCGACGTTCGTGAAGGCTCAAAGAATGTGGGCTCAACGCGAGCCCAACATTCATTCGGCGCCTCCTGATTGTCGCAGCTATCGCCCAATGTTGGTGTGGCACACAGGGTGTCGCTTTCGTCGTGGCCTGTGCAGAGCGTGTGTGTGTGTCAGCGTTCAGCAGTTCCCACTCATTGTGAGGCCCTGACGAGCACGAGCACGAGCACGAACACGAACACAAACACAAACACAAACACACATGCTTGTGACAAACTTAACGAGAATCGATCTCGTCAGTATTTCTTGCACGTCATTTTGTTGTTACGTAATGTGTGCTTCGAACACACATTCGTATTCGTTCCACAGCGTTCGACAGCCCGACGACCAACACATTCGGCTAGCTATCTTGGCGGCTGGCTGTCTTGCTTGCTTGCTAATACGCAGCGCGTAGCATCAGTCAGCGTGTTAGTGGCAAGCTCAAACGACATCAAGCAAATGGCAGCACACGCACAATTTGCACACCCAATCGTTCGGCACGCCTAACCGAACCGTTCATTGTAGCTTGCAGTTCGAGAAAGCATTTAATACTAACATTGAGCCTGTGGCGACAGTGTGTCAAACGGCTGCCGGTTCCTGTCATTGTTGGCCTCACATTGACAGCTACAGTCTCTACAAGTGATGGTTATGTGCTAGCATTCAAGTGCTATCGTTAAGCGACGCTTGTGCCCACATTGACCCCCTACGCTTGTTACGCAACTGTATGTACATTACGCAACCCTACACGTTAGGCAACCCTACGTTACGTAAGCGACTAATCGATATTCACTCTCACTCTAACGATCGTTGTGCGAACGTTGTAAGCTTCAAGATAGCAGCAGGCGGAACCAACTCACAACAATGTTATCGATAATTATCATTTGTGTGTGCGCCGATACTAATGTGTGCAGTTAGTTTGTGCACGATGTACATAATGTTACGCGTGTGTTGCACGTGTACGCACACGTGCACTACCTAACGCGCCACGTTGTTCCAAATTTCTAGAGTAAGTTATCGCTAAATTGAACTATCAGCAAGATTCGTGCAATATCGGCGATATCGGTAACACGGCAAGTTCATTGTATCATTGTGCACATTTAGAGTGACAATGTGAAAGAAGAATGAAAACTAATGAGATTTCTCTTTTAACAACAAAAGGTCAGTTTGTTGTTGAAGACGAGAATGTTGTTTTTTTGAGAGAAAAAGAGGATGCACACAAGACAGACACACAAGACATTCGAACAGACCATGCGACAACAACTAATGAACGTTTGACGAAAGTCTCGTGCGTTCCTTTCCCCTTTCCGTCCTCATCTTCGTAAGTCACGTCACTGGTCATTCGTTGTACAGCGTGGCCCACTTCTTCTACCCTCAACAGCGTAGGCAAGCGTCGGCTAACGTGGCTCTATATTCGACAGTTTGATGTGGATCTCGTCAACATGTGTGCACGTCACGTGTTTCCCATGCTAAGAACTCACGGTAGCGAGTACTTGTTTACATTATATGGCTCGCTCGAAACAATAATCAACGACAACAAACAAAGTGATTTAATACAAAGTGTTTATATCGAACTACATGCAACAATGCACTAAGCACTAAAAATAAAGCCAACCAACTTACAACAGTGGGATTCTCGTGAACCAATTCATCAGGAACCTAGCATAGCATTCTTTTGGCCACACTCGAGCCAGAGAGAGAGAGAGAGAGAGAGAGTTTGAATGAGCGCTCAGAGATTCGCACAGCTTAACAGTTCAAATGTGTTAGCATTTGAGTTCAACAGTCTATAGTTGAGTTGAAAGGTAGCTAAAGAATGTTACACGTAGCCAGCTCTATTAGTGGTTAGCCAGCAAGTTGAGCTGGGCCGGTTGATGAGCAGTGTCGCCACTAAGCTGCTCCTCTTTCTGGGAAGTTCTTTTTATATCATTTTCACTTTGCACTTTGTGTCCACTTTTGGCTACCGTTGTCGTGCTCAACAATCAACTTCGATGACGACAACGACAACAACAAAAGTCAAAGTCTTGAGGAAAGTCTCAAAAGGTAGAGCTTTGTTCGATCTTCCACTTGCTACACGCATTGAACTCAAGCTTAAGCTTGCTATAAAGTATGTGAGTGCGCCTCTGAGAGATCAATTGTGCTCTTTCACTTCTTCCAGTCAGTCAAGCTAGAGATTCAACTGAAACATGAACAGAAGCCGCTGCTCTTGAGCCGACGCTGAATCG
Organism: Fragariocoptes setiger; assembly: GCA_019968535.1. Taxonomy (NCBI): domain Eukaryota; kingdom Metazoa; phylum Arthropoda; class Arachnida; order Trombidiformes; family Phytoptidae; genus Fragariocoptes; species Fragariocoptes setiger. Next base: position 23,843 of record JAIFTH010000107.1, on the reverse strand, counting down.
ACGTGAGAGTTTCGTGCGAAACAATTCGTGAAGATGTACTCGTGCACGCACACGCACAAAATTGCTCAGGAACCTTGGCGAGATGCTCGACAACAATGCTGTAGCAAGAGCTTGCACTTGTCGTGCCAATTTAATCAGTGCCAGTCAGTGGCAGACAAAGCTAGCAAGCTAGCTAGAGAAAGAGAGCAGTCAACCAGTGCCAGCGGCGACGGCAGAGACGGCAACGGCAGGGGTCTCCAAGTGACCCTTGTCAGTTGCTAAGCGCGACTGGTTTGCTCAACTCGATTCAACTCAACTCAACTCAATTTCAACAATCTGTGTGTGTGCTTGTGTGTCACACAGGCACAGATTGGTGCACGTTAGGGGCCTGTACTGCATCGGAGGCATGTAACTGACACTGGTTGGCTTTATAACGCCGTACGTAACCCACTTGGCTGGCTCGACAAACAGTCAAGCGCAACGGTCAAAACGTCGGCTCTAAGGCAAACGTCACGTTATATATTAAATGTTGTTGCCAGCCAGCCAGCAACATTCAACGTATACTGACACAGACATAGGCATGGACAAGTGCATGTACACGTTGCAGGTGCTAGCAATCAAACGTGTTGACCATCAAACGTTAGCTAACTGACAGCCAACTTTAGTTGACTAAGAGACACGGACTCACACACGCACGCACACGCAAAGCGCCCACTTGATTCCTCTTTTGTTAGCTCGTTTTTATGCGTCCACTTTGTTTTTTTGTCCACTCCATGAGCTTGCAATACACAAGCTTGCTTGAGTCCATTGGTATGTCCACGCGCACAATGGAAATAGACTTAATTAATAGAAAAAAAAGACGCACACACAACGATAGAATTTGTAGCGAGAATTTGTTTACTGTGCTATCTGAGCCTATTTGATTGTGAGTAAGGGGCGGTAAACATGTGACTGCTAGTGAACTGCACGTACACACAGTTTACTCGATTACAGATACAGTTACAGTTGCTGCACTGTACAGATACTGTGCGAATGACATACTCGCTCGGTGGGTCAATGTAATGAGAGAAGCCATAATGTTTCTTCGATGCTTAGGTCATGCATCATGATGGCTGCGACGGCAAACTAAATGGCAATAAATATATGGACAAAGTGTCCATTTATTCCGAACTAATGAATGGATGGACGAGCAGATAAACGAATCAACGGACACAAAGAAAAGAACAGAAAAGAAGAGAATTCATTACAGAAAGTAGAGATAGATAACGCAAGATCGAGCAAACGCATCCAATCCGCCGTGGATGGATTCATTCATTCAAATGGATTCCAATAGTCATCAATGGAGTCATATCAATTGTCAATCAATAATGTATTCAATATAAATATAGATATAAATATAAATATTTGAGAGACCATGAGTGAGAAGAGAACACTGTATGAAGAATGGGAATGCTTCGAAAGATGATCCAAACTAAAGTCGCACACGTTTTGACATTATGTGCTCTGATACGAGCACACATAAATACACTTGTGTATAAACTTTGACAATCTCTAATAAATTCAATGCATTCGATAAATATAGTGATTTCTATTTCAATTTCAATTGTAGAGTTCAGTTCGGTTCGTGTGGCCATGACATTGAAATAATATGATTGCCAACTCGTAAGCATGTACTCGGCGATCGATTCGTATTACGTGTGCCATGATGACTTGGCGCTCATGTCAGAGACAGCGGGACGAACGTGGCGAATCGGGCGAAGCTGATGCAACATCTGCACTCACTCGAGCACGTGTGCAAGCTCGCGCACGCTTCCGTTGAGATTGAAAGCTTGTGAAGGCGCACGAATGCGAGTGAGCGAGCGAGAAAGCAATTGAATGAATGAATCAAACGACGATTGATTCAATGGGCCATCGTCGAGACAGCGAGCGGCGCACGCTCGAATGCACCACACACGCACACGTACTAGTAGTCAACTAATCTACATACATCACTGTGTGTAGTACATTGTTGGCGTGTACACCGTGCGTGTGCTTGTGTGGGCAGCCATCATTCATTCGTATGTCAAGTTGTTGTATGGAAAGTTGTGGCCAGCAAGCAACGATTTGCGCAACATCAGCACATATTCGAGACGCCCATTACATCTTTTTCTCCGCCGCCACAATATTAATTCATCAGACATTGTTAAAGCATTATAGCGCCATCTATCGATGGCAATAGCGCTCTATTTCTTTCCAATGTCACTTCTTTCGGAATTCAATAGATGAAACGAGACGGAATGAAGAGAACATTTGTATCAAGCACTGTTTGTTCCCCAAAATCTCCCATTCTTAATCTCCAATAGTATCAATATCATGCCTCTAGCTGCTCTGATAACTTAGATAGAAATAAGCCATAGATAAATTCTTAATCCACATCAAACAGACAGTATTGAGTATGCCAACAAATCATAATAATTATTTATGTCTATATGTACTGTATCTACTAAATAAGTGTGTTTGTGTGTGTGTGTGTGTGTGTGTGTGTTGATCAATCGAGAAGAATAAAGATAGGATGAGGAAATTTTTTCAAATTTTCAATCTCAATCTCAATGTAGGTCTCGATTAATTTGAGCGTCAACTTTTCTCACAAAAGCTGTTGTTGTTCATTTCTTGTTGTTAACTTTTTGTCAAAGCTCGTTCAATGTCGATGCTTGTCAAAGAGTCAATTCTTGAATGTGTATTGCCACTAATGTGTCGGCCGTTGCCAGACGTTTCGTTGTTGCCGATCAACACAATCATAGGTTCTGGTTGTGTCCATCCAATTACTTGTGGTTGAGCCGAATTATTGACGAAATCGTATGGGCCATAATCATAATCATTATCTCTCTTTCTCTCTGTGTGAAAAATCAATAATCTTTCCAAGTTTGTAAATAATAATAATAGTAGTAATAAATATTGTGTCAGTGTGGTGTTGAGGAAACGCAATTAGATCTCTTCCATCGTCAATAATTGATCCATTTGTTGTTTGTCTCATTTCGTTATTATGTTTCGTTTCGTTCCATTACGTTTGTTCGTTTGATCGTGATCGATGTGAGTCCATTGTGCACATTTGATCAACATGTGCTATCTAATAATTAATAATAGTAATAATAAATATTCGACTGTCATTCTTTCTCGTAACCAACAAACAAACAAGCAAAATTGTCAATGCCAATGTCAATATCGTTGTTGTTGCTGCTGTTGCTAATGTCAGTGAGTTGTGTGAAAGAAATGGAAACATGAAAAAAAGGTTCCTAAATGATGATTGTTGAAAATCTCTAATTATCTCTTGCTTTGTTTATCCAATCAAAGCTTGTTTTTTGTTGTTGATAAATTGTTGTCCTTGATGAATATTCTCTTTTCTATTAGTCGTTCAATAAATGTGTGCAAGTGTGTGTGTGTGTGTGTGTGTGTGTGATAATAATAAATTGATATTAAAATTCAACGAGCGTTATGTCAAGCTTGTCGTCGTCCGTTTGTACGACCTCAAGCAACACAGCATCCTCGTTGCTGTAATGAGCAATCATGTCATCGTCCAAGCGCACTGTGATACCCTTTTTCGAGCGCTTATAAATATCACGAATGTTCTTGGCGTCGAGCTTATACTTTTGCTCGATGGCATACACTAAGCCTAACAATGTGGGCCGCACCAGATGCAACGGATGAAAGGCGGCCTCACCTTGTTGTTTGGCATAAATGAGCACACGCTCGTTGGGATACACTTTGGCTCGTTTGGGCGCACTGACGCCTGGCGTGATCGTTGGCCCGGGCCCCGCCGCTTCGGGGGCCGCCGTTGCCGACCCCGGCACTGGACTTTGGCCGGGCCCACCCACGACGGCGCCCGCACCCCCACCCGCATGATTAGCAGTGGACACTGTTACTGTGGGCGCCACAACGAGTTGTGCTTGCTGGTGCGGTGTTATGGTTGTTTGTGACGCGCCCGTCGCGCTTGCCGTAGATGTGGTTGCGGGGGCTGCGCCTACGGTCACGTTCGGTGGCGCTGTGTTGGCGCCCGTGGTCGTCGCTGAACCACCAGAGGCCCCAATAAGAGGCGGCTGACTAGACGCCACAATCGATGGCTTCGTATCGATGTTGTGGCTAGGTTGTTGCTGTTGTAGTTGTTCGTGCTGATGCTGCTGATGGTGACCGACAGATATCAAATGGTGCGATGCGGACGACAAATGGTGCATCGATGGCTGTTGCTCGCCACCATGTTGTTGTCCGTGCGTGTGTCCCTCAAACCCTTGTTGCTGTTGGCCTATTGTTGTTGTACCCGTAATTGTTTGCTGATGATGTAGCTGTTGCTGTAAATGCTGCTGTTGTTGTTGCTGCTGCTGATGCTGCTGGTGTTGATGTTGATGTTGATGTTGTAATTGATGCTGATGCTGCAATTGAAGTTGTTGATTGTGCATTTGCTGTTGCTGATGCATTTGTTGCTGTTGTTGTTGTTGTTGTTGTGACGGATGATGATGTAGCAATTGCTGCTGATGCTCAATCACGGCCATCGGAGTTGCCAATGTGACTCCGATAGGACTAGAAAGGCTTCCGTTAGGGGCTGCATAATAATGCTGTTGCTGTTGCATATTGTGCTGGTGCATGCTATGTTGTTGCATGACTCGCTGCTGCTGTTGCTGTTGCACCTGCTGCTGATGATGTTGTTGTTGGTCCAATTGCTGAATAGTTATTCCCTCTGACACCTGCTGCCCATCGACCAGTGTCACTTGTGTCGATTGATCGGGCACAATCGACAACAAGCCACTGACATGGTGTTGCTGTTGAGATAAATGGTGCTGATGCTGATGCTGATGCTGTTGCTGTTGTAGATGGTGTTGCTGCTGATGCACGTGCTGTTGCTGCTGATGGTGTACGTGTGCATGTGTCAAGCCAGCAACGGGTGTCACTGGTCCACTGCCACCACCACCACCGCCACCTGTCGAACCTGGTGCAACAAGTCCAGCAGGCACAGGTGTGCCCGATGTCACCGAGCCCGCCGTTGAGCCGGCCGTTGACGAGGCGCTTGGCAAGATGTAATGCTCGCCCGGTGTGAACAACATTGGTGGCTTACGCAAGTCTGCCATGGCATAAAACTCGGACCGTTCGCACGGCGCATGATACATGTCGTCAAGTTTCTTTTTGCCATTGCCTGAGGCGTTCAGCTTGCGCTTGGCGGCGCGTCGCTCTTCGTCGCGCGTCTTCCTCTCGGCGCCTTTATCACAGAAGACTTTGATTTGAGCATATGCTCGATGCACAGGTATGCTGCCCGGATGAAAGTCGTCGAATGTGTCAAGTTGCAGGTGCAATGGCAAACCTTTCACTCCCTTCTGATTGCTAAAGTCAGTCGACAAACATTGCACTGCAATGTTGACTCTAGCTTGATGGTGTCCTCCAGAGTTGGCATTGTTGCTATTGTTGCCACTATTAGACGCTTGCTGGCCGCCGCCGCCTTGCATTGAAACGTGAGAACCCAAGGGCGACCAATAAAAGGCAATGGCATTGTGCGAGATCTCCTCGATAGGATTGATTATGTTGAGCGAATTTTTCGTATCGGCGTCCAGAATACGTTGCTTGGCCGAATGCTGACGGCTGTGCCAAAATTGCCACGCCTTCATCTCGTCTTCGGGATGCTTCTCGTCTCGAAATACAAGCATGATCACCGATTTCACAATCGGAGATCGCAACGGTCGCAACGTAGCACTGGGTATGTATTCCAGTGTGACACCATAAAATTGGCCCTTATTGATGTACGTTATTCGATCGTCTTCACGCCGAACGCTCGTCGAGATGGGCGACTCCAGGTAGTAACGAAAGCCGACACTAGATGGCGCCAATTTTGGAATCAATACTTTGTCCGTATCGACGGTGCCCGATTGAGCGCCGCCGGTTGATGATTGTTGGTGTTTTTGTTGCTGCTGTTGCTGTTGTGATGCGGCCGATTGCCACGAGCGTCGCGTTCCTTTGGTTGTGGAGCTTGATTTGGTTGCACCTGTGGCCGTTGTTATCGTGCTGTCTGACTGACAGGCTATGGCAGGCGCTGTTCCTGTTGTCGTGGTTGTAAGACCCACTGTTATGAGTGACGGTGGCGGCACAACAGTCGCTGCGCCGCTCGTAGAGCTTCCTGATGCTTTGGCACCTGGCCGATTGGTGACACCACCAGCAGACAGTGCAGTTACCACTGAGCATGAAGAGGCCAATCGGCTATTGTTGGCGGCCGCTCTGACTGGCGTTGATTGCTGCTGACTCATAACTATTGTGGCTGCCGTCGCTTGGTGTGTTTGTTGAGTGGTGATTGGCATTAAGCCACCGCCACCTGTTACGCTAGATGGTGGCACACCGGCTACGATTGTCGGCAGGCCAGTTGGACCGGCCACAGGAACCGGAGGAGCAGTAACGTGCTGATGCATTGGCTGTAGATTGCACAACGAAGGTAACATGCCTGGTGGTCCTGTAAGACCAGTGTCTGAGCTTGCAACTGCATGATTGACAGCTATGGGAATGGGGACGGGAATGACAGGTGCTTGGGCGCCGGTGCCTCCTTGGCTCGAATAATGTGTCACACACTCGTTGACAGCGTAAGGTGTCTGTTGTTGCATGCCGACACCGCCACCACCACCACCTGACAGTGAGGCATGCTGATGCTGATCCAACGGATGATGATGATGAATCAAAACACCGTTGGGATCATGGTGAGATTGGGCATGGTGAAGTGAATGATGATGATGATGCTGCTGCTGCTGCTGGTGTGCGTGAATGGGAACGCTATGATGATGACTCAACGGTGTCAGATCGGTGTACTCCAGATCTTGATGATCTACGCTAGATGTGTCGTACGATTCGTCCACCAGTGGCACTGGAACTGGCACAGGTATCGGCACTGGCGCTGACACCGACGACATCACCGGCATAAAAGCAGCTGAGGATGAGTTGAGCTGAGTTGTTGTTGATGTTGCAGATGTTGTGGTGCCAGAAGTGTTGGAGGTGGTTGCTGTATTGCTCACTTTTGTCGTCGTTTCATTCATTAGAGCCTCTTGTTGTTCTTGTTTAACAATATCAGTACTGTGACAAGTGGTTAAAACAGGTTGCTGTTGTTGTGATATTGCACTCTTATTATCGAGCTGTTGTTGTTGTTGTTGCTGCTGCTGCTCTCGCTGTTCCGATCGATCAATCAATAATGTTGTGTTTTCGTCCTCACTACTGTTGCATAATGTAGTGGACTCTGTTCCTCCCTCACATTCGGTCACATTGGGTTCCTCTAAATGGGATTGCTCAGATTTTACTTGTTGCTCCTGCTGTCCGGAAGTGATTAGCATACTTTGTTGTTGTTGTCTTCGAGTAGTATCGTGGGCCAGCGTGCTTGCTGCTGGAGTAGTCGTTGTATCGTTCGTGTTTATACAGGTGCCGGTTCTATCAGTGTCGGTGGCGGTGAGATTGGTATTGGTGGTGCTGTTCGTTGCTGTGCTTAGAATGGTGTTAGAATCTATGTTGGTACTGCTGCTAGATTCGGAGTTGGCGTTAGCCTTAGCGGCGTTAGTGGGGTCCTCAGAAGGGACCGAGATCGATGATGGGACAGTAGTAGGCTCAGGCTCAGGCTCAGGCTCAAGCTCAGGCGAGTGCGAGACGAGCCGCGTGGCCGGCCGCGCTTCCTCACACGGCTCCTCGTCCACGTGATCGGCGGCTCCAGCATCAACATTAGCAATCACTTGGCTCTCATTGATTAGCTCATTGGCTAGTCTACTAATTGTAGTTAGATTGTGTAGATCAGTAGTATCATCATTATTCAAGTGATTGTCGCCACCTGCTGCTGATTGTGCCGTGTCGTCCGTAGGGCCGACTTGCCGTGGCTCGCCATGCTTCGATGGATCAGCATTGACAATAACATGTGCCACTAACACTGGTTGTTGTTGCTGTTGAGTTTGATTGGCGCTACGTATGTGGCTATCGTTATTGTTGTCACGATCATCATTATGTTTGACATGACGTGGCAATTCCGTATTGACAGTAGTAGCAGCAACAGATTGCCCGCCATCGATCCCAATACTCACATGGCCGCTGATGGCGCCGCTCGTTGCCAGACTGGGCCGCTCGCCAACTGGGGCACTGAGGCCCTCGCCAGTTGAGCCGTTCGTCGTGATGCCAGCGATTGTGCAATTGCGCTTGTTATCGCTACTACCTACTTCTAAACAATTACCTCTATCTCGATCGTCTTGATGATGATGATTGTTGTTGATCGAATCAGCTGATGGTTCACTGGTACAACTGGTTATGGTACTGGTACTAGCAGGTGTAGTAGTGGTGTTAGTGGTAGTGGTAGTGGTAGCTGTAGTTGTGGTAGTAATGGTAATGCTAGCAGTGGTGGTGCTGGCAACGGCAACAGCAGTAGCAACAGAATTAGCAATGGATGCTACGCCGCCACGTGAACATTCACTTGTTGCAATTGCGGTTATGCTTGTTGCTGATAAGTTGCCACTAGTATTGTCGCTAATGGTTGTTGTTGCTGTTGTTGTCGGTGTCGATGTCGATGTTGAGCTAGATAAAGATGTCGATATAGATTTGCTGTTGTTGTTGTTGCTGCTGGTGGTGTTGTGAGTATCAACAAAATTCGGGTTTGTTGTTGTTGTTGTTGTTGCTGTAAAACTTGTCGTTGTTGTCGGTGCCGTATTTGAACTTGATGTTGTTGTTCTTGTTACACCTGCTGCTGCTGCCCCTACTTCTGTTGTCGTCGTCAAGAACTCGCCACTGGTTCCTGTTATGCACGATTCCGTTGTTGTTGTTGCTGTTAGGTTAGTTGTATTAGCATTAGTTGTTGTTGTGCCACCAACTAGCAAGGGTGTCACATTCATCGATGCTTGAGCCATGATAGTCGTCGTTGTGGCATGGCATTAGTTGTTGTTGTTGCTATTATTACGTGTATGTGTGTATTTCTATTGCATATAATGCGTTGCAGTATTGCTGTTGCCGCTGTTGTTGTTGTTGCTGTTGTTGGCAAAGTTGTTGCCGTTGTTGCTCTGTTGTGTCCCACACACTTTGGCCTCGTCGTCGTCGTCGCCGCTCATTTAGGTTCGTGTTTTTCTTGTTTTGTAGTTGTTTTGTGCTCTACAACCTCTGCTGCTGATACTAATGTTGCTGTTGCCAACCTGTTGCCTACCTGGCATTGCCCGTTCGGCCCGTACCGTCTGTTCGTGCGTCGGTCTGTGCGCTCTCACATATATATATATATGTGTGTGTGTGTGTTTGTAGCTATGGCTTTCTTAAGGGCCTTGTCTTCTTTTTATTTTATTTTTATTTATTTCTTGTTACTGTCGTGCTGTTGTTGTTGATTCTTGTTGCTGCTCTGGTTGTTCGGCCACCTACACTTGTTCCACGATGCAGGCTTATTTCTTCTTGCCACTCGTTCGTCTTCTTTTTTTTTAAAGAGAATTCTTGTTATGTTATGTAATACTTGTTGCTATTGCGTCTGTCGTTCTGGTTTTCTTTCTTCAACTTCTGCTGACTGGCTGCTCGATATGAAGCTGACTGGCTGACTTTGAAGCTTGTTTTCAACAACACACAGCGCATACACCTCGACAACTTCAACTACAACTGCAACTGACTTGTCTGTAGCGAACTAAAACTAGTCAACATATCATTCATTCAGCAATGCACAGACAAAACTGCATCGACGCATTAGTGAAAATCCTGTCTTGTTTATCCTGTCTTGTTGTGTTTCGTCATCGTCGTCGTCGCAGTGGTCGTTATGTAATGTTCCATAGTCGTTCTGTTCTCTTCGCTTCCATTCTATTGGGCTCGGTTTTGTCCTGTTGCTGCGTCTTGTATGTCTTCTGTGTCGATGTGTATGTGTGCGTAGCAGGTGCATAGGTAAAATTCTAAAATTTTGTGCGTTGTCATTTTACATTTACACATCCACTTGCTGTTGTCTTCTTCACGTTCGTTCGTTCTCTCGCTTGCCTGACTCGACTGCCTGCCTACCTGACTGGCTGGCTGCTATGGTTGTTGATATGTCTCGAACTTTATAGCTTTTTAGCTCTCTTGCTCACGTCAGCGCATGCGATTGCGAGCGTTCTAACCAACGCTCGCTCTCTCGCTAACGTAAAAACATTCGATTCGTAAGTTTATGTTTAACCTACACATCAGCAAGCATCGACCAACACAAGCACAGACACAGCTTGGGCTGTTAGTGTTGTCCAAAAAGTGTTGTTCGTCGGTTGTGTGTACATTTGCATTCGTACACAGACACTATCATCGAACACACTAGCTTCTTTCAAGCTTTCAAAATGGTGCTTGTGTACGATTATTCAGCAGCTGGCTGGCTGGCTGGCAGGCAGTTGGCACTTGTTGTTGCGTAGCATTACGACTGGCACACTATTGCTCTTTGCTTTCTGTCATTTGTTCTACGCTCGATGCGGTTGCGTCCTTTTGGCTTCTTTCGAGACTTTGCTTGCTTGCTTTGCTTCAATAAATTTCGTTTCGTTTCGCTTTACGAATCACAGCAAGCAAGCAAGCGAGTGAGTGAGTGAAATAGCGAGCGAATTGAAACACACAAGTGCACGCACACAGCTAGTGCTAAGCCACTCTCTGGCACTGCTGTGCCTTTGTTGCTTATAGCTTTCGGCTAGCGTTTGGCTTGCACCACAACGTTCAGCTTATAGCTTCTAGAGTCCAACTCTGCGCACAACACAACATTTGAGTAGTGCGACTGAGTGAGTGTGCATTTGTACCTGTTGACGTCGACAGTTGTTATGTAACAAGTCGTCGTTTCTCTTCTCTCCACTCCGATTCGCTTCGGTACACTGACGCTCGCGTGTCCGTCGTCGTCGTACACAAGCACTCAAACATACACACACACACACACACACACACACACACTCGACTTGACTAGCAGACTTCTCTGAACTCCAACATCCACCTGTGCGTGTGTAGCTGCCAAGTGCAGCCAGTGCCATTGCTATCGCTGTCGCTGTTGTTGCCGTTGCCGTTGCCATTGCTTGTCTTATGCAACTGAATTGCAAAGAGAGAACGGAAAATCGAATTCACGGCCACCGCCCAGCTTCGTCGGCGTCGTTGTCAGCTTTGTTGGCAATAACACACGCTCGCTCACTGCAACCTTTCGCCGTCCTCGTCAACGTCGATATTCTACGAGTCGCGAGCGGCGCCGCTTCAGGTGTCTTCAACGGCGATGGCAACGTCAATGGCAACTGCAACTGCAAAATTCTACCTGTGTCAGTAGCGATCGGTCCGCCAGCCCGCCCGTCTGTCTATTTGCCTGCTTGCCGCTTGCTTGTTTGTTGGCAGCCGGCGAATTTCGTCTTTTTTGTGCCTTGTTTTCACCGCGTTCGCTTCCTCCGCGCCCGTCGTTCGTTTGTTCTCCCACTTTGTTGCTGTTTTCATTTCATTTCATTTCCACTGTGGCATTTCTTTTTCTTTGCCCACGGCAACACTAACCACCACGACTAAGTCTATGGCGAAGACCATGACATCGGCAACAACGGCAACACAGCGCCACTCAATCACTGCACACATGGCTATCGTAAATTTAGCCATGCATTACGTAAGTGCTACACATACCGCTGATCTATAGCGGGCTGGCGGGCAGGCAGGCGAACGAGCCAGCGCACAAACAAACGAGACAATAATCAAGAGCCCGATTCGGGAGTATATTATCATGCCTGCAGGACACGCTTCAATGCCAAACTATCTCAATGATCCACAGCAACAGCAACAACAACAACGCTAGTCCTGCCAATGTTCCTGCTATTGTTCACCTGCCTGATTCTGTATAATTTACACGATGGTCCTGCAGATGCAGTGACAATTGCAGTTATGGCATCTACACACAAAGCTTTTACAGGTCTAATGGAATTACGAGAACACACTGAGTGTAGCTGTGTACAAATGAAAGTTTTCTGTGAGAAAATTGTTTGCAGCCAATCACACACAGTGTCGGCTGAGCTGTAACATCGGGTGAGTGAGTGAGTGTGTGCGATTCATGAATCACACCTGACTCATTCTCTTTGTTGATACTCTTGCTCGTTTGTCGAATTTATCGTGCGTGTGTGTGGAAATTTACACAAGCACACCATTTGTGCTTTAGCGGCCATTACTGCCGTTAACATCACGAGCGAGAGAGCCAGCCAGCCAGCTCGCGAGCTAGCAAATTTGCGATTGAGTAAGAGCGATAGTCATTAACGATGAGCCATGAGTGGGTGTTTCATTCCAATGTCAGTGGGGGACAGAATTGTTTCATTCTAATGTGGCAAAAGATGTATCTCATGAGAGTGTCTAAATGTTTATCGACTGTCTGTATTGCGTGACATACGCTGTGTGCATGTGTAGCCTTATATCATTTCATCTCATTCCATTTTATAGATCTATGATTATCAGCGACGCAGTGTAGGTTTGTGTGTGTGTGTGAGTAAGTTCTTGCACATTCAGTTGCCACCTCATTGCAAGAGCGTTCGTCGCATGTAAGCAGATTGCAGCAATCAAGTGGCCATCAGACTCTCTAAGCAGCCACCGACAGCAATAGAGAGACTTACAGTGACGTAACAGAAACGGAAATGGGCGTATGCTGCAGTGACATGCACCTGTTGTCCACATGATTGCTAGCATTCATTAGCCCTCGACACTAAACACAACTCAGGTTCTAAATGAATAAATTTTGGATAATGTGTGAACGCGCTGACCGAACGTTGTATGTTTATCTTTTCTTATTTATTTCATTACACTGACAATGTACTCAAGAAATTGCATTGGTACACCACGGCAAGTGGCGTGCAATACGTCTCCCATCGTAAAGAGGCTTAACTATTCAACAAGCTTTCATTCGTTCATTTGGGCGTCGTTGATTAATTTATATTGTGATTTGAATATTGTCAAGTGTCAAGCGTTGAATTCTGTCACATTTAGTCATTTAGGCCAAATGACAAACAACGGCTTCGTTTTTCATTTCACTTCATTTTGTCAACTCTTACGCTTTGTGTCAAAACAAAGCGTGTGCGTGTGTCTATAATGATCTCTATCATCAAACAATTATTCGGTTTCGATGGGTTCAATCAGAACGAGACGGCAGACAATCAGCTGCTGATGGTTTTGACGTTTTGTAGGTTCAAGAGCCGAGGCTCGAATTTTTTGATACACATAAAGTCCGTCTGACAAAAAATCTATCTGCCTGTCTGCCGGCCTTCTTGCTTGTCTGACTTTGCGGCTGTCTGGAAAATGTTGGCGGCTGTCTATCTGATATTAGAGTTTATTTTGAGTACGAAGCGACGACGTAATGACGGTCAACTTGACCACTAAGACCAAGACCAAGAGCTAGACCGAGATCGAAACTAACAACAACAGCAGCGGCAGCAACAGCAACAGACTCGGTGCCCAATGGTCGACCAGTGCAACATGATCAATGCAGCCCAGTTGCCGTTTGTGACGTCAGTTAATAGTTCGCACTCTCTCGTGTGGCCCACGATTACGTCACATGTTGCCTGTTGCCTACTGATCATTGAATGCTCAATGGTCCATGCTTCATGCTTCATGCTTCATGTTTCATATGATGCTTTTGGTTGCGTTGAAACGACAAAGTCCGACGTGAAACTGAGAAGAACGAACAACGACATCTATAACGAAACATTTTTAGCTGGCAAACCAATGCTCAATCAAAGCACAACTAAAGCTTAATAACTATAGCTAACTAGACATGTGACCAGTACATCTCTCATCTCAGTTCTCGTTATGACACATTGACTGGAAGAAGAAATGCAGATTAAACGCACATGCTGATGATGATGATGATGATGATACATGTGAAAATAGAGCTTGCCATCTTCTTCTTGCTATCTGTCTTCTCGTCTTTGCCCGATCGTTGCTTCCTGCGTTTGATCGTTCGTTGGATTCGTGCATACTGTTGTCGTCGTCGTCGCTTGTATTAATCAGGCAACGTATAATGTTCGTCGCCCACTTAAAGCTTGCTTAGCTCATCTTAGGCTTCGTAAGCTCTCGTTGGCTAAAGCTATATCTTAACGTAAACTATTCAACTGTACGTTAAGCTAGGTAGAAAGCGCTGGAGATTTTGGGAATATTCCGCTGCTCGAATGTGTAAGCATTTATGACGTAACACTCATTGGTTAGTCACATGTTGGATGCGAATAGGTACACAAGCAACATTCACATGAATTAATCGACAACTTCTTATCTCACAGCAGTCGTGAGTGAACAGCATATTATGAGATAGATAAAGCAACAGTATAAGTAGTCAACACGACGATAACTCTCACTTGTTGCTGCCGCCATCGCCACATTTTCTTTCTTTCTCTTCTTTGGTATTTAAAAGGCGCAACAACGAGAAAAAAATCTCCGTAATTCTTCCGATCTCACAATAAGTTTGTACCTAATATTGATTTCTCTTGCACTAACTCATCATACAATCAGTTTACGTAAAGATACACCTGTTGAGTTCAGTTCATTTTGGTTTGATTTGATTTAGCTTGGGAATTTGCCCCAACGACGTGTTTGTCTGTATCACTTTGATCACCAAGTTTGGCTTGTTTTATTTTGATATCACGTGACTTTATGACTCAGAGATAATTCAATATCAATTGACCAAGCTGAATCTGTACATATAATTTGGTTAACTTTTGAACAGGCTAGTAGACAAACAAACAAGCGATGTAAGCCATGTTGAGTGATAAGCGCAAATCAAACAAGTTCATATGCACTGATTGGCGGTGAACTTTCCAGAACAGTTTGGAACAGAGACTTTCAGAATGATGATAAATCATTGAATTGTATGTTGCGTCTATGGTGAGAGTGAATCTTAGCTGAAATAGGAGCTTATCGTTGAGCGTTCAGCACTGGATGCACGGCCTCATCGATGAAAGTTGTTGTTAGAAACATCAATTCGCATGGCCCGACAGGGTTATTTCTAAGATAATCGCGACCCAACATGGTTGTCTCCGAGCAGCTTATTTGCTCCTTTCATGTTTTTCATAATTTGATTTTAACCTGTGGTAATCATTAAGCTGCGACAACCTCATTGACCTCACTATCTAGAATTGGCCCAATTAATGATAGAGTTTCATTGAACCAATTCGAATTTCCGGTATAGCGCGGACTGATCAGTTTGAGGCCTCGAAGGATTTAATCGAAAGATGCGTTCGTCTATTGCACGCACACACTAAAAGTGTCTCAACCTGCTTGAGCCAATTTGCGGTGTGCGATGTAATCTATCGCTTGGAAATGGGCAATATCAATTCATCGGGCCGGGGAATATTTTCTTAGCTTAACAATCCTATCCGTGATCCTATAGAGCTTGAATGAATAATATCTTCTTACACGTCCTCTGTCGTCGTTTAAGATGAGATCAGAGTCTTGACTTGTGACAGAATCTTCAAATCCATGGTGGCACAAGTATTCAATCTGAGCACCAGCTTAGCATAAGGAACCAGATAGTATCTGAATCTCTGGCGACCGCATAACAGTAACAGTGGCTAAATAAGAACAATCAATCGTACCATTCAGAGAGCTGATGCTCTTCTGGCATTCAATCGAGCTGCATCTAGTTCACCATCATTGTTGCTATCACTAACAGTTATATCAACAACTCCCAGAGATTGCCTTCGATTGTCAGGTGATGGTGAATAAATTCGATCACCACTCTTTTGTTGAAGTGACTTGCCAGACTTGGCCACTAATCGCGTAGTATTGTTGAGCCTGTTATAAAGTCGTGATAACAATTGAGGCGGGGGTGATAGATTCTTGCGTAGTTGTATATCAAGTAGGGCTTGTTGTTGCTCTCTGGATTTCAGATCGGAATAATAATACGGGGCCGAGCGTGGGGCGTCGTGCGTGTGAGAGACAACGCAATCAGTGCTGAGATTACACAACAATGGATTCGAGTGGCGCCTAAGCTGATGCCGATTGTCGGCACCACTACCATATCGCTCGTACTGCCAATTTGTGTCTGCTATTTGCTGACAATTCGATTGACGATTAACTTTGCCCTTATTGTTGTTGTAGTCACAACAACCAACGGTCAGTTGCCTATCCATTAGGTTATAGATTAAAATGGTAACAATTACAATAATAATGATAATAATTAATAAATGGTGAACGCTTCGTGTTGAGATATATAATTTAAATGCTAAAATGTGTATCACAGTTGCATGGATGAATCTGTCAATGTGTGACTCAGAACTAAATAAATGAGTGCTGGTCGAGTTGCTATTGCTCTTGTTAATGACTCTATGAAATACATAGTGCACTTGTCACGCCCATCGGCGAACAGTGTAGAACTGAAAACTCGTTAGTGGGCTGTTGTATTAGTTTGAATTGCGGTCTGCCGTGAGCAACAATAGCAAATGATTCCTTGTTCCATACTTTGTAGGCACAGTTATAACTGCGTTCAATATGACACAATAACATATTGATTGAATTGAGTCTGTATTGTTGCTTTTCCAACTAGGCGCATGACACACAACAAAAAAGTTCATCTGTGCACACGCGTACTCGATGAATTTATTGATCGAGAATCCTTCCAGTGCAAAGTGTAATTGATGAATCAAATCTAGATAAACATTAACAGGGACACAAAGGTCTCAAAGAAAGATAAAATAGCTACCCTCCACGTGCAACAATTAAATGGGTAGCTCAAAGTTAACGCCAACATCGGCCGATTTGGCTAAGCTGACGATCTGCGATAATTTGACTGCCAAACGGGCCGCTTCATCCAGATCATCCTTGGCATGAATCCTCATGTTGCTGGCTGTCATAATAGCCTGAGCATCGTCCACACGTGTTCCTTGCAGTCGAACAATTATGGGCGTTTTTAAATTCAATGTCTCTGCGGCGCTTATGATTCCTTCTGCAATGATGTCGCAACGCATGATGCCACCGAAAATATTAACGAGTATAGCTTGAACTTTTGGATCGCTTGAGATTATGCGAAATGCCTCGGTCACTTGTTTAGATGTTGCACCTCCGCCGACGTCCAAAAAGTTTGCCGGATTGCCGCCGTGCAATTTGATAATATCCATAGTGGCCATTGCCAAGCCGGCGCCATTTACAAGACAACCGATGTCGCCATCCAGCGAGATGTAATTCAAATTATGCTCATTAGCTTGATGTTCCCTTTTATCGGACTGTGACCAATCTCTCGAATCGAATAGCTCTTTGTGACGAAAGGCAGCATTATCATCAAAGCGGCACTTGGCATCTAGGCATAAAACTACAAAGACAGTGAATGAGAAGTTTGAAATTACTACTCATTCCAATAGCAAGTCTGCCGAATGGATGAATTGATTCTTGAAACCATATTTACCTTTTCCGGTTGTATCCTCAACGAAGGGGTTTATTTCGACCATTGAAGCATCGTTTTTGATGAATGTATCGTACAGTCGTGAAATCATCGTGGTTGCTTCATCCAGAGAGTTTT
This sequence comes from Fragariocoptes setiger, assembly GCA_019968535.1. Taxonomy (NCBI): domain Eukaryota; kingdom Metazoa; phylum Arthropoda; class Arachnida; order Trombidiformes; family Phytoptidae; genus Fragariocoptes; species Fragariocoptes setiger. The sequence continues at coordinate 6,430 of JAIFTH010000107.1, read as the reverse complement.
CAGAGAAACCAAGCTTCTCAGCGACACGCCGTGCTTGTTCAAGTGTGACACCCGTATTAATGTCGATTGGCTCAGTTATGATAGCCTCTGGGTTTTCTGCAGCAATCTCTTCAATGTTCACACCGCCCATTGAGCTTGCTAGAATGACGGGACCATCAAAAGAGCGTTCCATCATGATGGCCAGATAGAACTCTTTACGTGGATATAGCCGTTCGACGATCATGACTTCGTTGCAAATGAGTCCCTTTTCACCGGTTTGTTTCGTGATCAAACGCTTACCGAGCATTTGTTCGGCCAACTTGGAAACTTCACTTTCGCTGTAAGCCATTTTAACGCCGCCTTTAAGGCCGCTATCGAAATGTCCTTTGCCGCGACCGCCGGTAAGCACTTGCGCTTTGACAACAAAATCTTTTGAGGCCAACTCTCTTGCAATGCGCGCTGCATCTTGAGGTGTTTTGGCGACGCCGAACTTAGGGACAAGAACGCCGTTGTTTTTCAGCAACTTCATAGACATGTGCTCGTGAACGTTCAAGTGGCGTTTGGCACATTTAAATACACCGACAATGCCCTTTTTGGTCGGCTGAACAATGAATGTTGATAATATTGGAATCATCCTGACAATAGGTAAATTATTACCGGATTCAATAGTTAAGTCTACGGGTACGCCTTGTCCAGACGTTAATTGTGGCCCTAAGAACGACAGATTGTGAAACGAATAGACAGTGATGGGGCGCTCACGTGTGAATGTCAAAACAATCCATCCAGAAACTAGAAATGAAGCACAAAAGTCAATCACAGAGGTGAAAACGAATGTTCGCAAAATTTTGCGCAACCGCACTCACAACACAGCTGTTGTTTGCCACAATTTGTTCGTTTGGTCAGGTGTGCGTATTTTGTGCTCCTTTTCCTGCCACACAATCGAACACAATCAGTCCTGCAGTAACAATAACAACACAGCACAGTGGCAGCGCAAAACCAGGATCAGGCATGCCGAATCGAGTCGAACTGAATTGAACTGAAGTGAAGTGAACTGAATTGCACCGCATTGGATCGGATCATACGAAAAAGCAAGGCGAGAGAGCTGTTCATTCTCACTCTGGGCAATTGAAGGCAATTGAAGGCAACTAAACACACAGGCGAGAATAACACACAGCTGACGTATTGTGAATGGAAAAAATAAAATGAAATGAAAACAGGCCGTTTGCCTGTCCAACGACCCCATTTAAAGGGCCATTTTATACCACACCAGAAAACCGATACACAGTAACATAGTAGCCTTCCATCCAACACAATCATACACACCCAGAGATATTATATACATAGAAATATATTTTATTATTATCAACTTTTATTATTATTATTATCATGGGCGGTGCAGTGACAAAAAATTTGCCAAGTCTTAACACCACCCATGTTGTCATGCTCGGGCTTGATTGCTCGGGTAAAACCACTGTTTTATACCGGCTCAAATTTGGCCAATATCTCAACACTGTGCCTACGATAGGTTTCAACTGTGAAAAAGTGAGGATCACTACAAGCAAGTCCGGTGGAATTAATTTCTCAATTTGGGACGTAGGTGGTCAAGATAAACTAAGGCCTTTATGGCGCTCTTACACACGTTGTACAGATGGTATTGTGTTTGTGGTTGATTCAGTGGAGGAAGAACGCCTAGAAGAGGCTAAAATGGAACTACTTAAAATAGTCAAAGCGCCTGAAAATAAAAACGTTCCCATACTTGTCCTAGCCAACAAGCAAGATTTACCAGGCGCCAAAGAAGCCAAAGAAATTGCAACACTGCTCGGTTTAACCGACCTCAGTCCAACTCATCCGTGGCATGTACAGCCAACGTGTGCCGTTATTGGTGATGGTTTAGTTGAAGGTTTAGAGATATTGTATGATATGATCGTCAAACGAAAGCGAACTTTCAAGTAAATTTTCTACTAGCCTCAATTACTTCTTCGTAAATTAATTTCTTCCACTGGTCGACTGTGAGCTCATGGCCATCTGTGCCGAAATCAAATTTTTCTAGTGGGGGGGCGTTTACCTCATCGGGTTGATACCAAACATTGATGTATGGATGCTTGATAGCATCGTCAACGGTTATACGACGCTTCGGGTCGATAACTAACATTTTGGACAGTAAATCTCTAGCATTTTTGGCATTCAACTGGGGATTTGTTGATGAATCGGTTGGGAAGTAATCATCGGGAAACAGAACCTCAAAAGAGTTCCCGTGAAATTGGGGTAATGAATTTACAAATGTTCTCACTGTCGGTTGCAGTCGTCGCATAAAATCTTCTGATGGTGTTCCAAGCTGTTCAATGATTTTCGTCCATTGATCTAGATGATCGGTCCCACAGAACAGTACGTGACCACGAATCATTTCACCGAAAATACACCCTACACTCCATACATCAACATTTGGCTCATAGGGCATGCCGAGGACAACTTCCGGGCTCCGGTAATAACGTGTGACCACGTAGGGTGTCATCTGATTCGAGTCGGCGCTTCGAGCAAGACCAAAATCTAGAATCTTAAGGCTACAATCAGACTTGACAACAATATTTGATGGCTTCAAATCCCTATGAATAATACCAGCGGCATGAAGGTGCTTGAGTCCGCAAAGCATCTGATAGAATAAATAGGAAATGCGTTCGTGGTCTAAATCCATTTGCAATACCTGGCACAGATTGGCATCCATCAATTCCATGACTAAGTAGACATCTTGAAATTCTTCAAGTGAGTGTTGAGGTGTAAAAACATTGTAAAGGTTTATAATATTCGGATGTTTGACTAAACGCATGAGTTTGAGCTCACGATAGGCCCTCTTGGCATGCGTGGGTGACTGAAATGGTCGGGATAATTTTTTAATTGCTATACGTTTGCCGAGGATCTCATCTTTTGCCGAACAACAAACACCTTGGGCACCAGCACCGAGCGATCTGAGGTCAGTATAACGCCGCGGTATTTGGAATAGCGTATCTCCCACCTCCAAGGTATGAAATTCGGTGTCCATTATTGATAATTATTATTCTTCGATTGCTATTTCTTCCTTTTTGGTGTGGCGCTATTGTGACGCTCGCTATCTTTCTCTGTTTTTTTCCTGTGTGGGCCACGCACGATACGCGCGCCGTTGGAAAATTGTAGCTGCCTGTTGTGATTAAGAGCAAGAGAGAGAGAGAGAGATGCGAATCTGCAGATTTAGCGAATGAATGCATAATCTGTGTTGATTATTCTATTCGATATTAAATGGGTTCTGTTGAATCAATGTCTATTTTTAATTTTTTATAACTTACAATATCGTGTTATGATATTGGAAACATTATAGATAGTTGGTTGGTGATTGAAATAGAGCTGAACTTAAATTATGTATCGAGCGATGACGAACGAACGAATGAAGTGCGGGAACCGTCATCGTTTCGAAACTGATATTTTTATTCTGTCTTGGTATATTCGACAGATCTCTTTGACGGCGATGTCAGGAGCTTTCACCAGAGAGGCTCGACTGGGGTAGTAACCGGCCACCTTATTGATAAGATGACACTTCAAACAAAAACATGTGCCAATTCAATGATATGTCTGCAATCGCAGGCTCGTCGCGTCCGTCGGTTCGTGCAAAGTAGATTGTCAACTTCGAATTTTCTCAATGACGTCTGTCTATCGTTCGAAGTGCTCGAGAACACGATGTCTATAGGGCCCAACTAACAATTGGGAATAGATTTAATGATACGTTTCAGATATTATAATTACAGGTACAATCATGCAGATATATGTGCGTGAGTTATTGCAGTATTATAATCATTGGCGTTTGTCAGTTTGTTGTTGCTGATTTCTCATGTTGGCTTTTTCGCGTAAAAATAACAAAGCTTCGTGGCGCAATTGTTTTTTCCTCTCAACTGACCGCGATGATCGAGGGCTGTTAAGTAGTGAGTCATTTTTTGAACGTATTGAGTTGTAAGACGACGGAGATGACCATGGCGAGTCGTTCTGTGATTCATTGTGGTCTTGGTGTTGCGCAACATCACTATCATCGTCCTCATCAGCATCACGCTCGTAATAGTAATCTTCATCAGCAAACTTGTGCCTCACGACTAGCTCGACCGAACCAGAATGTAGGCCTCTTAGTAATTGTATGGCCTGTTCGCGGCTTTTATCACACATGCTTTCGCCATTAACTGAGATAATTTGATCGCCAGGCTTGATGCGTCCGTCGCTCAACGCCGGATTCCTCACCAATTCACGCACATAAATGCGCCGATCTTTTTCCATGATGGTGAATCCTAGGCCACCAGTGCCTTTGTCGAGATTCACTTTCACGCAACGCGGATCGTCTAACAAATGGTGATGATGATCGCCCAATCGATGTATCGTGGTAAGAGTGTGCGCTCGAGCCGTCAACATTGGATCGGCGGCGTTACGCCACGTCGTTGATCCGGCACCATCAGTTGTACCCATCATCTCTCTTTCTCCGATCAATTCTTGTGGTTGCTGCTGATACTTCTGATTGGCGTCCACGCCAGGTGAGCCAGACGACGCCACCAAACTCAATGTACTAGCACGATTGCATGATTGTTTATTGCTATTGCTAATTGCAGACCTTTTGCTGAAATAACGATTAGTTGGTGTGTTGGTGGCTTTAGATGGAAATTTATTGGTTCTTGTGTTCGTGATAAATGTGTCCGAGGTGCTTAACGGAGGTCTCGTCGATAATCCTGCCGCAATTTTCGTAATTGGTTCCTCGTCGTCGCCGTTGTCGACACTGGCAGTACGACATTGGTCCGTCCCAATTTGGTTGTCTGTTTGTTTGTAATGGTGAATGTAAAAATGAATGTGGAGGTGGTGATTGTAATTGTGACCAACTACATTCGTTGTTGTTGTATTGTCGATGTTCTGTTGTTCGCGTTCACTATTGCTAACTAAATGCACTGTGCATGTTATGTTGTTATTATCAATAAGATTGCACAAGCACCTGTTGTTGATGGTTTGCTGACTATGCGTTTGCTCACCTGCTGCTGCCTCTGCTGCTGTACCAACGACGAATATACCAGACGATGGCTTTTTCGACAACGACGGTGACGTCGAGCAGGACGAGCAAGAGAAGGTGTTGTTGCTGCTGCTGCTGCTTATTGTTGTTGCTACGTCTGTCGTAGTTAGGACAGTGCCAGCACTACCGCCACCGGTTGAACTTTTAATAAGATCAAACTTTAAATGTGCTACTTGCTGTGACTCCGGATTCTTTTGTTGTTGTTGTTGCTCGTTTGTGGCTTTTGTCGCTGCTGAATTTATCTTGTAAATTGGACGGCTCAACTTACGAGCTACTTGTTTATCACGGTTCTCTATTTTAAATGTCGATTTTCGCTTATTTATGGCGTCAGTATTGGTATTTGCGCGAACACCGATGACAAGATTACGATTGAAATACGACGATCGTTCGGCTACCGGAGCCGGTATCGTCGTTAGTTTGTCTAATTGACTGTAGCTGCGGAGTTTCGGACAAGTCGGCGAACCAATGTCTTCGATTCGGATCAACCGATCGTTTACTTTGGCCCCATTTAAAGTATTACTTGAGCCACCGTTGTGATTGTAACAATAACTTTTCACTGACCTTACAATGTTTGCCAAGGTGTAAATGGTCATTATTGATTGATGTTGGTTTTATTATTTCTCTTTACAAGAACACAAGAATGCCGATGAATTATTGATGCTCGAATGGTCTTGAGCTCGGTGCGTCGGTTGTCTGTGTGTGACCGGCCAGGCGGCGGTGGTGGCGCGATGGAGCGCGTGATTTTTGAAATGTCTCGCTGTAATCAGGAGCACCATAACGATTGTCTCTGACCGCCAACTATGAATGTTCGATGTTTAACGTTCGATGTTGTACGTTATGGAGCAAAAACATTGCGATTGTCAAAACAAAATCGCATGATGTCACCGCATTTTCTCTGCATCGTTTGTTTGCTCTGTGGCACAAAGCCTGTGCATTGATTTTCAGCGAGCTCTCTGAGTGAGTTCAATAACACGCTACACTTGAAATACCTATCTCCATCTGCACAATAAATTCCATGATTCATCAAACAATTCTGCGTTCACTACGGACAGGAAAGAGAGTATAAGCTCGCGCCTCACTGCTACTGTTCATTCGAGCTGATGATGGTATCATCAAACTCAGTCTTCGTCAACAACAAACACTCGATATTTTTCAAACACACACACACACGCGCGCGCACACACTTTAACAAAGCGGTCATGTTACTCTTGTTTAGCCTCTTTGGATCCATCTATTTGCATTTCGTTCGCTAGCAATCGCAATTTGTTGCGCAACATGACTGTGGCAAGCTCGCGCCATTTTGGCCATAGGCCAACTAAACGTAACACAGGGAGAGAAAGAGAGAGAGAGAGAGAGAGAGAGAGAGAGAGAGAGAGAGAGAGAGAG